>PVJH01005934.1:0-88424 GCA_004026705.1 Nesogale talazaci | reverse complement strand
GGGAGTCTCTCAGAAAGCCTGTTCTTCTCTCAGGTGAATCAACTTTAGTCTGCTTACCTTTTAAATGGATCTTCCCGCTGCCAGTAAGTGGGAGAGATCCCTCCTAGGGAGCCTCTCTAGCAGTTACTGTGGAAATCTTCCAGTGCTTGTGATTGGGTATCCTTGTTTCCCAAGACTTCTTGAAAGCATCAAAGAGAAAGGATATTACTTTGAAGATTAAAGTGTACTTCACCCAAGCCACGATGTGAAAGTTGAACATTCAATATGAGCATTTCAATACAAAAGCCTGGAGATGAATCAATGCTTTGAATTATGGTGCTGGTGAAAAATATTGGAAATACCAAGGAGTGCCAAAAGAACAAAAAAAACCCTGTCTTCAAAAAAGTACAGCCAGAATACTCCTTCGAATCAAGGATGGCAAGAATTTGCCTAATGTACTTTGGGCATGTTCTCAGCAGAGAGCAGTCCCTGGAAAGGGACATAATGCATGCTAAACTATAAGAGCAGGAGGAAAGGATGACCCTCCAGAAGGTGTATTGACGCTGTGTTTGCAGCAGTGGGCTCAGACATGGCCCTGGGGAGGGTGGTGTGGGAAGGGACAGTGTATTTTGTTCTGTTGCACAAAAGGTCAAGACAAATTCAACTTATTGACAGTAACTAAGAACAACAATAGCAGAATGCAAGCTAGAAATTATTTCTAGTAGGAAAATTAAGATGAGATATAAAACCATTATCTAAGTGAGAGGCCCTAATGAGTCAGAAAAAAACTTTCTAGGCTCTATTTAAATCATTTGAAACTGAAATTAATGATTCAGATATGTGATGGCTCTGTAAGAAAGGAATCATGATTCATCTAATATTAGTAACTGGCTTTGTTCTTGTGACACAAAGTAGAGAAATGCATTTATAATGCCTTGAAATGTATATTCTTGCAAATGCTACATTTTCCTGATTTTGAATCCCAAATGGAAAATAAGGCTAATTTAATTGACTTCTTGATAGTACGACTGTGAAAATGTTTACAGTGAGCACCTGAAGATGAGAATCATTCCTGATCCCTTTGATGGGAAGCAGGGGTCTCAATGCACATCAAAGTAGTAAGCAAAGAAGGGTGTCTGCAGAATTTGTTCTCATCCACATTAAATACCCATAAACTTTTTCACAGTAATTGGTTACCGAATAATTAAAATAATTTGGCATAAAGTAACATTTTTTTTGTAAATTGAATCATATTTTCCAATTTATTTAAATTACATTTTCAGAAATGGGTCTCCACTAAGGTTTTATTCTCAACACATTGTTAAAAAAATCCACAGATTAACACAAATCACATTTTTTCACAGAGAACCATAATATGCTAATAAGCAAGCTCAAATTCTTTGTTGGAACAAGGAGAGTTATAGAAAATAAACAATGAGTCAAACATTCTTTCCAAATAAAAAATTAGATTATGTAAAAGACCAAATTGAAAATACAGTATTATTTGGTACCTAAAGTGTGGGAAGGGAGATGTTTTATCTAACAACATAATGCTTAAATTAAACAAAAAAAAGAAAAAAGAAAAGCAAAAGTAATGGACAAGAAAAGCTTTCATATCCAATTTGAGCAACTCTTCTCCCTATAAAGCCACCAGATTATCTTTTACATATATGAGCCAACTTCTAGACATTCTTCACTGAGGTGCTGAAACTATAGCTTAACAAACACCTTTGTATGGCATGTGTACTATCTCTTTAAGAACTTGCATTTTCTTTCATAGAGGACAAGAGAACCACAATTCATATTAATAATGATTTCCTTGTCTGGAAGCATTTTAACACTATATATTGACCCAATGTGTAAGTTGGCTCACTATTGCCACTCTTGTTTGATGCACAAAACCAGAATTCCATGCAGGGCAGAGTACATGCTAATGCTGAAATCAGAGGGCTCTAATCCTGGCTTTCACAGTAGTGGTACATTGCCTTCCAAAGCCCTTGTGATTGTGACCCTCCAGGCTAGGCCAGAGACTGCAGCAAAGCAGTAATAAGCCCTACAAGAACTGTGACTGTTCTGTTTATCTTTGTACTCCAATTTTTAACAAATATGTGTTGACACACTGAAAGAACTAGCTCTGACCTTGCTTCATTTCTTTACCCTAATTCCTGATATTTTTCTTATGTTTTCACTAATACCTTCCTTATCATTCCTTTCTTCTCCTCTGTATCATTAATTTCTGTCCCAGTATACCACTCCTATATAGCACAGTTAACGCTCATGTCCTCACCTTAGACCACCAGAAAGGAAATCTGAGTGAGCACAACTGCAAGGAAATGAATCTAAAGCAATGCGAACAAACAATGAAAACTTAAGTCAAGTCTTTCCTTGGTGTGCCCTTTTTCGTGGGTAGAAGGAATGACTAGAGTCTATCAACTGTGCATATATATTCTCCCCACTGGTAGTTACTGGAATAACCTACAAGCACCTAAAGCTTAATAAGAAGGCTTTGATGTTGATGATTATGATAGTTCAAGGGAGCAGGAAATTGAAAGAATCAGAGAAGGAAATGAGCCCTGATCTATGCCTGCCAGATTTGTATCTGCAGTTCACACCAGAGCAATTATTTTTACCCACATCTATGAGATTTGATCATAAATCACTAGATATGCATCATTTAGTCATCTTCACCACTTTAAGAAGGGTACACTAAAATTTTTCTTGATAGTCTTCTCTTTGCTTTAAGATCCCTAGGGAATAAACGTTTCAATATCCCAGGTGCCAGGAAGTTTTTCCTAAGCCAAACTATATAATTCTTTCTTCTATAGCATGAACCCTGACTCTCTCCTGCTGACTAACACAGCTCCTTATCTTCATCTGGATAATATTTCATTGCCTATTTGAAGATTGTTATTACAGCCTCCCTCCACCTCCAACATTCTCTTCCCTGGGCCATGTGATCCTAGTTCCCTCAGCTAAACCCATTTTGTAACCCTTTCAACACTTCATAACTATCTTTCAGAGAATCACCCAAGTATTCTGCATCTCACTTAAATTGCCTTAGAACAAACTAGTTATCATGTAGGCAGTGATGAGTGAAATCTTGGCATTACCTCATGGTTTCTCTTTGCTAAAATTCTTATGTGTGCATAAGAATTCTTATTCTTGCTATTAAGTTCATGTTTTCCATTGTACCACCATTTCACTTCTTTCTGTAAAGTTTAAGATCTCTTATGATTTCCAGACTTTTCCCATTAAACTTGAGTCATGTTTTCACTATGCTCTGCTTCAAAATTATCCTTTCTTCCCTGATTAAATTACCCTTGCATATTGAATGTCACTTATTCCATGATTTTAGGGTTTAGGCATAACTTTAAACTTCCACCTTTCTTTTCAGTGCAAAATGCCATAATGCTTTTTTAGTAGAGTAAAATATCAAGAAAAAATATATTAGAGATGGTAGTGGTCTCAATGGTAGAGAAAACAAATTCACCTGTTTCATTATACAGATGATGAAACTGAGGCCTGGAATGATGAAATAATTTGTTCCAAATCACCAGGGTTTCTGGGAACAGACAAAGTTTGAACCCCAAAGTCACCGGATTTTCAGTTGGACACTCCTACAACAGACTGACTCCTCTCAATCCCGACTTACAGCGCCTCAAGCAAGTTGACAAGTTAGCCTTGCTAAATGCAACACGATGAACAACATAAGTTCAAAGGACATAGAAAACAGATCTTGTTGCAGATTCCATATTTTCATTAATTGATGGTAATCGGATTATAAATTAGACTTTCTTCGTATATTAAATTAGAAAGCTATACATTTCAGTTATCCAGAAAAACAAATCTGTAAGAATTCTTTAATTAAAATAGATTTCCCTAACTGAATTGTCTTTTACTTTTAAACTCCTTTAGGCTAGGAATCTGAAGAACATACACCAATAGAGAGAGCATAAAAAATGAATCCAGGGGTATCAATGATCCATGCATTATCAACCTAGTTTCATCTATAACCGCAAATCCCAACAAATGTTTCTCAGAAATCTTGGGCACCAAGTCATTTTATCTATAAATATTTGAAGCGTATAAATATAAATATTCAGCATATTTCTAATATGTTGCCAGTTATTATTGAATTGATTTAGATTCACGACAGTCTCGTGTAGTACAGAGAAGATATCTTAATGGAAGCTAACCCAAAGTCCTTTTCTTGTGCAGAGCTACTGGGTTCTTCTTGGTAGGTTTACATAGCCAGCCTTGAGATTAGCAATTGTGCCACCTCAGAACCCTTCCAAGAGATAAGAGTGGCTTTTAAAAACCACAACCTTGATCATTACCACACCCACAGATATTACTGTTCATTTCTAAAGAACAGCTGTGCAATAACATCATTGCTTCATATCACCAAAGAGCTAGTCATTGTTTATATCTCCCTAATTTTCATGTTTGCATTTATCAGCTTGTATGAGTAGATATAAAAATAAGGTTTATACAATATAATTTACTAATAGATTTCTTAATGCCTCTTTTAATCCACAAATTCCCTTTTTTCCCCTCTCCTTGTATTTTTAGAGTGAATAAACTATTTGAATCAGATCTTCCCTGGTGGCTCAGTGGCTAAGCATTCAGCTGCTCACTGAAAGGTTGGCAGTTGGACCCCACCAGCCCCGCTGGGAGAAAGCTGTCAGTCTTCTTCCAGAAACAGGACAGCCTTGGCAATTATAGAGGGCAGTTCTTTTCTGTCCTATAGGGTCACGAGGCATCTGAATGGACTCAACTGCAGTGGGCGTGGGTTGATCCTCTATAGCTTCAACAGTCTGCACTTTGCTGAATGAGTCCCCATGGTAACCATTTAATATCTTCATCTGAATTGTATAGTTCCTGTAATTTGATGGATAGATGTAGATGTTTACATGTTGGTTCATTGGCCATCGCTCACCTCTGTCAGTTTGTCATACTGTGGTAATGTGTGTTGCTGTGATCCTGGAAACCATACCACTGGTATTTCAATTATTAGCAGGGTCACCCACAGTGAACCGGTTTCAGCAGAGCTTCCAGACTAAGAACAGACAATGAAAAAAATATTTGGTTCTCCATTTCAGAGAAAGAAGCTGCTGAACACTTATGCATAGCTTCAAGGCATTGTCAAACATAGAAAGCCTAAACAGAGGAAGTAGAACACTGTCAGAGTTACAAGTGAAGGATGGGTTCCTCAGGTCCTAGGGAATTTGAAATTTGACTGAAGAGGAGCTGATTTCTTGGAGTGATGTTGACCATGGTAATATGAGTTCAGTAAAGCACACAAATAATTTCTTTTCCTTCTCCCTGCCCCATAAATACAATTTTGCTTAAGATCATCCAACAATATTTGCAACAGTATATTGACAGGAAATGACCAGAATTTCAGGCTAAATTCTTAAGAGGATGTGGAGCGAGCGGTATCATTGCTGAAATGTTTGATGGATCTTGGCTCAAAATAGAGAATACCAGAAAGATGTTTACTTGTGTTTCATTGACTATGCAAAGGCATTTGACTGTGTGGCCCATCGTAAACCGGATAACATTGAAAAGAATGAGAATTTCAGAACACTTCGGTGTGCTCATCAAGAACTTGTACATAGATTTTTTAAAAAGTGCAAACAGAACAAGAGAATACTGAAAATCAGGAAAGGTATGAATTGGGGCTGCATCTTTTTTTCCCCAATAATTTTATAGGGGGGCTCTTAATACTCTTACAACATTCAATACATCATTTGTATCAAGTATATTTGTACACATGTTGCCACTTTATTTCCAAATATTTTTTACTTGAGCCCTTGGTATAAGCTCCTCTTTGCCCCTCCTTTTTTTAAAAAAGAAATCATTTTTATTGGGAGCTCATACAACTCCCATCATGATCCATACATACATCAATTGTATGCAGATCACATTTGCACACTTGTTGACATCATCACTCTCAAAGCATCCTCCCTCCACTTAGACCTCCAGTACCACCTCCCCATATTTCCCCTCCCTTCCTACACCCTATGAACCCTTGATAATTTACAAATGGTCATTACTTTTTCATATCGTACACTGTCCAATGTGTCCCTTCATTCATTTCCCTGTTGTCTGTACCCCAGAGAAGAGGTGATATGTAGATCCCTGAAATTGGTTCCCCCTTTCTATTCCACCATCCCTCCACCTCCCAGTATCACCACTCCCATGTATCTTTTTTTTTTTTTTTGGTTTTGTTTTTTGTTTTTTTTTTTTAGGCATCACTGCCCTGGTGGTGGGAGTAGGAGGCTCAGCCTTTGCTCCAGTGAGCGGGAATTGAACCTCCGTTCCAGTGGGTCGCAGTCCCGCGCACAACCACTACGCCACCGGGGCTCAGCCCCATGTATCTTTTTTTCTAATTTAGAAATTTATTCTGTTTAATCCACAAGTTTCATATAGTTTTAGTTTAAAAAACAGAAAAACTTGAAAAATAACAAAACAGAAAACAGAAACAGTAGAAATAAGACACTATTTCAAAAGGTTGTATTTTTTTTGTTCATACTTCTCAAATTTGTATTCTGAGAAAATCATAAGGGAAGCTGGATTTTATGAAGATGAATGTGGCATCAGGATTGGAGGAAGGTTTATTAACAACCTGTAGCAAACAGATGTGACACAAATTTGCTTACTGAAAATGAGGAGAAATTGAAGCACTTGCTGATGAAGATCACGGATTTCAGCCTTCAGTATGGATGACAACTCAATGTAAGGAAGACTAAAATCCTTACAATTGGACCAATAAGTAACATAATAAATGAAGAACATGTTGACATTTTCAAGATTTTGTCTTACTTGGATCCACAATCAATACTCATTGAAGCAGTAGTCAAGAGATCAAAAGACTTGGCATTTCGTAAATCTGCTGCACCAGGCTGCTTTAGAGGATTGAGAATTCAGATCTGCCTGCCCCAAGCCATGGTAAACTCCAGTGCATTGTGTGCATTTGAAATTTGGGCATTGAATAAGGACCATAGAAGAATAAATGCCTTTGAATTTTGGTGCTGGAGAAGAATATTGAAAGTACCAGCCACTGCTATCAGGACAAACCAATTGGCCAGAGCGCTCTTTAGAGGCAAGAATGGCAAGGTTTTTGTCTTACATACTTTGCTTATACTCTTGAGAACCACGTAAATTTTAGTAAAGTTGGTGGACAGCAGAAATAGGAAGGCCTGCAAGGAGATGAATGGACACAGTGGCTGTGTCAATGGGCTCTGGCAGAAGAAGAACGGTGAGGGCGGTGCAGGACAAGGCAGTGCTTCATTCTGCTGTGCATAGTGCTGCTAGGGGCTACAGGCTCCGGGGCACCTGACAACAGCAACAACAGGTTCACTTGGGGACAGGACAGAGTGTTTCAGAGATGATACTGGGCTTTTCTATCAGAAGGTAAGCTGTTATCTAATATTGATGATTGTTGCCTAGATTAATTAATTCATTAGGGATTATAAAGAAATGTATTATTTTATATTATTAGCTACCCTGTTTCTATAAAAGTATACTGAATTCATTAACTATCTGGTAACAAAATTATTTTAGAGAGTACTTTATAAAGGCATATGTGAACAATATTTATGGAGCTCTTGCATGTTAATAGAATTTTGTTTAGGGTATTTTTACTTGAAATCCATTTTGGCTGGATATAAAATCCATGTGTCACAGTTCTCTTCTTTTCAGCATTTCTGATAGGTTTCTCCATTGCCTTCTGCATAAAATGTTGATAACACATGCTGACAATAATCCTATATTTTTGTTGTTTTGGTTTTAAATGACTTGGTCTTTTTGCTTGGATGCCCAAAAGATTTATTCTTATTTTTCAAAAGAAAGTTTTAGTTTTAAAGCTATTAAGTCAATGGTTTTATAGAATGTCTCAGCACTGGCTGGTCTTTGGGGTTGATATTTTTAGCTATGTGTTGTACTCTTTCAATGCATGGTTTTCATCACATTTCTTTTTGTCTTTTCAGTATTCTCTCCTATTGTTTTTGGCCTTTCTTATTGTTGGATGTTTGTTTCTCATCTTGAATTCTTTATCCTTTACCTTTCTGGTAGGCTTTCAACATTTCTAGGAGAATTAGGCTCCTCTTTTGTCTTATAACAGTTTTGAATGAGCAATCATATTCTGCTCAGTTAGTTTTGGTGAATGAAAAGGGAGAGATGGGAACTGAAATCAATGTTATTGATTCAGAATTCTAGAACATTCTCATTTCAAAGAGAGTGATATAAACCTGTGCTCATGCCTTCTGAAATCTTTCTCTTCTGATCCCTAATTACAGCTAATTGGAACTTCTCTTTTTCACTTTTTTTTAATCCTACTGGTTCCTTCCTGATCAATTTGTATTCTCCTCCCAGAAGTTTCTCTACACTTTAAGACTCTTGTGCAAGCGTTGGTAGATAAATTTTGAGATTAGGGTGGTCCAGACTAAGCCAGCATTATCAGACATTAGTGAGTTGTATACTCTTCTCATGCAAAACACCTTTACATTTTTAGCCACTAAACACAGATTGACATCGCTCTTTCCTGTGAAAGTCGGTTGTGATTTGGAGACTCTTCTACATTAAGGGCTACCAAAAACCCAGATGTCCTCTGCAGCATAGGTGCTAATATCTCAAGTTTTACAGCTGTGAGAGTTTATCTTCAATGACTCAGGTTAGGAACGTGTGAGAATTCTTTGTCACATGTTGTGTGCCTTTGATTTTTCTGCTCTATTTTTTTTGCAAGCGCAATTCAAAAAAAGTCAACTATAAACTCAGCTAATATTGTTACATCTGCCTGGAATATTTTTCTACATTATCATAAACAAGTAAGCAAATCAACCACAGTGATGTGTGCATATTGTGCAATTCAAAATGCTTTGTGTAACTCACAATACCACTAAGACCGAGCCATATTTGTTGAGACCTCTGAGACCCCCCTCCCCTACCCTCCTCACCCCAGTTCAAAGATGAGACTGTCAGTAACTGTAAAGACTTAGAGTCTTGGAGACCCTATATAAGATCATTAGGAACTAGAATTGACTTGATGGTAGTGGGTTTGTTTTGGGTTTGGGTAAGAAATCCTGTATAGAAAGGATGATGTTTTTCCACAATTTTCTATTGTTGACTTGTGGCTTAGAATTTGTTATTCCTTCCCCGATAACTAGAAGTGAAAGAAAAGCCAAACAAACAGAAAATCAATGATTTCATAAATCAGTCAGAGGATTAGAAGGAGCCCTGGTGGCGCAGTGCCATACATTGGGTTGCTGATGAGAAAGTCAGCAGTTCTAAACTACCAGCTCCTTTGTGTCCTATAAAAATGTACTGTCTCAGAAACCCACAGGGGCAGTTTTGCTCTGTCCTGTAAGACCAATGTGAGTCAGAATTGACTCAAAGCCAGTGAGTTTGGTTTGGTTTTTAATCAGAGAGTTGAGGACAAAGGGCAAAATACTATCTCAAACATCAGGAGAGATAGTCAAACACAAAACATGAGGCCAAAGTCAGTTCACCTGAAGCAGAAGCCACCAAAGTCAGTAACTAATAGAAGTGTTTCATTGGTGATTGTGATGAGTTGCTAGAGATTCAAAATGGACTGGCTTGAGAGTTAAAAAAAAAACAACTTAGGACCAGTGTTAACCAGGGTTGCATCCTGAGTTAATCCTCCACCCTACCCAGCCAACCAGGGCTTTACCTCAAGAACTCCACTAGGTTCTCCTATTGAAGATCAGAGAAAAAAACCCTCATGTCTTGAACAGAAAAAGGGGGAAAGAAATTAATTTTAAATTTGTGGATTCCATAGGAAGCCTAAGTTTAGCCTTGTAAGAAGCTGCTGCAAGACCGTCTTCAAGTGTTTGTACCATTTTGCTGTGTCGTGTGGTATCTAATTTTGCATACCAACCATCTTTTGTTGTTGTTGTGTATTTGTTTTGTCCCCAACTATTATCCAGAGGAACCCCAGTGATGAAGTGATTCCTTGATGGGCTGCTAACTGCAAAGTCAGCAATTCAAAACCACCAGCCATTCTGAGGGAGAAAAATGGGGATTTGCACTCCCATACAGTTTCAGTCTTGGAACTTCATAGGGGAAGTTTTACCAAGTCCTATAGGAACACAGTAAGTCAGTGTTGACTTGCTGAAAGTGAGTTGGTGTTTTGTTTGTTTTTAATTTATTATACAGTTAGAGCCCTGGTGACCTGGTGGGTTACACGTTGGGATGATAACCACCAAGTCCGAAAGCACCAGCTACTCAACAGGACAAAGATGACATTTTCTACCCCCCTGAAGGGGTCCAGCCTTGGGAACTCACAAGCACAGTTCTACTTTGACTTACAGGGAAGCAACTCAATAGCAGTATGTGTAAAAGGTACTGATTTCCTCAGGCAGTCATTATGCTAAACAGTTGTTTGTGACAAATGTTCCCAGGACAAAGGTTCAAATTAATTGAACTCTGAGTCAAGTCAAATAAACACAACATTGTGAGTGGTACCATCCAGGGAACCACCAGCCAGGTCAAGTGACAGTCCCCTCTCATTTGGGACCTTTGAAGGAGTTTGCATTAGCTTCTTAGGGCTTCCATAACAAATTGTCCTAAAATGCATTCTCACACAGTTTTGAAGGCTGGAAGTCCAAAATCAAGGGTTCCCCTCCCATCCCCACCCCAAGACTCCAAGGGACATTTCATTCCATGCCTCTCCCACGTCTTATCAGGAACGACAGAAATTCTTGATATTCTCTGGCTTGTGGTTGCCTTCAAATATTTACCTTCATCCTCACATTGCCCTTCCTCCCTGTGCCTATACTTTTTCCTTTTCTTTCTCTTATAAAGTACTCTCATTGAATTTTAGACATAATCTACTCCATTATGATTTTGATCTCAGCCCTTATCTGAATTATGTCTACAAAGAATCTTATTCTAAAGTCATATTCTGAGGTTCTGGGTGAATATAAATTTGGGAGGAACACTATTCAACCCACTGCAGAGCTTCAATTCAGTTTTGTTCTCCCAACTGGCTACCAGACTGCTAGTCTCCTTCATGATGTAAGATTGTTGATTTTCCAAGTAATTATGTCTTTGGGTGGGAGAAGGGCGATGGAAATAGTGCAAGTTAAAAGTCACAAATCTCTCAGGTTTTAGAGAGATTCAGCCGTTCCTTCCAGAGTGCTGAAGTTTATTCTGACCATTTGGACCCATGTTCTCATTGCTTTTATTGAAGAGAAAATGTTCAGAATTCCTTTTCCTGTTTTCACTGATGTCACAGAAACATCCTTTTTGACATGTAACTTTTAGTAACTCCTTCTTTGTTCTAAGAGAGACTACATCTCCTGTTCTTTGGCTATGTTACCTGGAGAGCCAGTCCTGGAAGAAGGATGCCCTGCTTGGAGAAGTACAGGGTCAGCATAAAAAAAGGAAGATTAATTGAGATAGATTGAGCCGGCTGCTGAAACTGTGGGCTCATGCATAGTAAATATTGTAAGAATAGCTCATCTCAGGAGCAGTCAGTGCTTTGCTGATTTGTACATAGGGTCCCTATAAATTAGAACCAACTCAGAGGTACCCAGCAACAGCAATGTATATAATTTCAAAGTGTATCAATATAATTACCTAATTATAATATAAAGAAGAAGCCCTGGAGGTATCCTAATAGTATAACTAAGCTGCTATCCAAAAAGATGGGCAGTGGGAACCCATGAGATAAAACATGGTGCCGTGGATTTCTGTTGTGATTTCCAGCCTTGGCAACGCTAAGGGACAGTTCTGCCCTATTCTCTAGGGTCCCCATGAGTCAGAATCAACAAGTATATGATATAAAGAATAAGGAAACTATATATTAATAGTAAATGAACATATTTGAGCACAACTACACTAGAAGACATAATGAAGGAGTCAAAACAATTATGCCCCTATGCAGAATCACTTTAAGTTGAGATGTTACTAATATAAAATGGCAATTACTATCCTTTTGGAGAATGTAAATACCATGTGTGGTATGGTCATTGATTATGGTTTTCCAAAACACTTAACAATTCTTGGTAATATCCAAACAAAACAGAATACAATCTTCTTTCTATTTATATAGGACTTGAATTTCTGAGAAATCCAGTTCTTAGTAAAACTTGCAAAAATTGTTTCAGCGTCTTTATGAAAAACAACAGAAATGATTGGGTTTTATCCCTAGTGGCATAATGAGTTATAAATCAGGCTCCAATCTCAAAGGCAGCAATTTGAGCCCACCAGTCACGCAAAGTGAGAAAGGCATGTGTCTCTCTTCCCATAAAATATTTCTGCCCTTGGAAACCTTAGGGAGCAGTTCTACTCTGAACTGGAGTGTCACTATAAGTCAGAGTTGACTCAATAGCACATGTTTTAGTTGGCTTAGACTTAGAAGTCTTTGTGGTGCTGCTGGGTAAGCATTAGTTCAGCCTACCAGACACTCCACAGGAAAACGGTGAGGCCATCTGCAGTCATAAATGGCTTATAACCTTTGAAATGCTGTGAGGTATTTCTCCTCTGTCCTAGGGGTTGTAAGTGACTTGATGGCAGAGGGTAGATTTATATGAGATCTCTAGTTTATGCTCCAATATAAACCTAAAGGCTGGCCATTTGAATCCATGCAGTGACACCACAGAAGAAAGACCTGGCAATCTGATTCTATAAAGAGAGAAGTCAAGAAAGCATCCTGGAGCACATCTAATCGGCAATGCATGAGTTGGCCTGGCTTCAAAAGTAACAGGTTTGGGTTTAGACTTTAATAGTCACATAGAGGTTTTTCAGCTACATGAAAAGTTGGTGGGACTTTTAAATGTAGCATGGCCATCTAATATCCATAACTATCCCCTCATCATTGAGAAACCTGAACACACCCTCTCCACCAAAATGTTCCTACAGAAATTTCCAAACCCCCACTCCAACCCCAGGGCAGACAGGCTCTACCACCACTTTGAGAACTACTAGTCGCAATGAGCTGTATATTGTGTGTTTGGTTTTACACCAGTAAGAAAACTGATCAGTACACTGATCAAATGCTAGTGTCCTGAGAGTTCTCTACTGCTGTATTCCAAAACATTCACATGTTCAAGGAAAAGTTGAATAGTAAAATAATGGTGTACATAAATTTTAGAACATCTTGATCAAACTATTTCTATTTCATTTTAAATTTTTGAACTGAAAGAGACCTTCACTGATTGTATTCAAGTGAATGAGTAATATAGAAACTGGTCTGCTTAGAATAGCATTACTTTCTTCTGGGCTCTCAAAGATAGATTTTGCAATTCCATTGCTATCTTTCCATAGTTGGCTGATGCAGTAGTCTAAATTCCCTAATCAGAGTTCTTTTGGTATGAGACCTAGATTGTTTTCAGGAGATTTTCCCTTTAATCCCATGTAAAGAAAAGTGATAGCCATTCAATAATGATCCATTAAATGCCATGGTTATAGCATAGTGTCACAGATACAACATAGTTCCTTTACTATTTTGTGCAACATCATGGACTTATTAACTCCGATGAGACTATAATTGGGAAAAGTTTTATGATATGTATCTCTAGTAACTCTATAAACCACATCCAAATTCTAATTTCTTTTTTGTTCATAGTTACTTAAGAACACTCCTACAATTTCTGTAATAGCTATGTTATTGTTGTGTGCCATCAAATTAGTTCTGATATACAGCAACTCTTTGTACAACAGAAAAAACTCTGCTGGGTTCTGAAGCATTCCCATAATTGTTCCTGTATCTGAGCCCATAGTTGCCGTCACGATATCATTTTATCTCTTTGAGGATGTGCCTCTTTTCTACTGACCTGCTACTTTACCAAGCATGCTGTCCTTCTTAAGGGAAGGTTTCCTCCTGATAGCATGCCTACTAGTCCGAGTAGACAATAGAAACAAATTCATAGACAGACACTCATGTGTATAAGAAAGAGTTTTATATAAAAGAGCAATTGTATATTATGAAAAACATCCCAGCCCAGTCTTTATTAAGTCCACAAGTCTGATATTAACCCATATGTCTGATACAAATCTATAAATTCCTCTTCAGGCTCACACAGCACATGCAATGATGCCAAATTCAGGAAGATCACAAGCCAGTGAGTTGAAAGTCGTATGCATCCAGAGGCAGTGAAAGCAACTCAGTGCTGGCGTGGGTCTTCATGTGACTCTTCCAGCAACAGGGCTCTGACTCTATCAGAATGTCTTGAAGAGAGAGAGTATATGTTTTGCCTCCAGGGAGAAAGACTGGAGTTCCCAGAATCCACAGCAGAAGGCCATGGCCACACAGAGACCTCATTGACTATGGCCTAATTGATAGGCTTGTAACTGTCACACCTGTCATTTTTTCCTTTTGCTGTAGGTATTCTTAGTTCAAAGTAACACTCTGTTTAGCTACTCTATGCCAAGAGTCTCTTCTGATATATTTTATTTTTTTCCTTCCCTGCCTTTTTAATGATCTTTGGCTTTCATTAAGAGGGATGTCTATGGTGTCATACCAAAATTCACATATATAAAAAAAGAATTTGTAATGTATAGTCCATTGGTCTTTAAAATTCAATCATATAATCTCCAGCATAGTTTCTATCAATAAGGCCATCTTTCCCAACTATGAATAATTTTTATTCTCAGTTCCAATTGTCAGTCATTCCAAATGCATCTTGTTTGAGTATTTGATTAATTTCAGACTATGGAAGTTGTTAAAGTTCTTGAATTTCTTCAATTTTGGCATTAGTGGCTGGTGCATACATTTGACTAATAGATGCATTAACTGGTATTCCTTGTCATCTTATGGACATTAGTTAGCCTGTCACTGACAGCATTGTGCTTCAGGATAGAACTTGACATGTTCTTTTAGATCAGTGGTTATCAACTAGTGGGCCATGACCCATTTCGGGGGGTGTGGGGGGATTGGAATAACCCTTTCACAGGAATTTCCCAATTCATAACAGTAGCAAATTTACAGTTATGAAGTAGCAATGAAAATAATTATGATTGGGGGGGAATCGCCACAACATAAAGGGTCATATTAGGAAGGTTGAGAACCACTGTTTAAGACAATAAACACAATACCTTTCCTTTTTAATTTGTCATTTCCAGCCTAGGGAACCATGACTGTTCAATTCAACATGGCCAGTACATGTTCCTTTCAACATGCTAATGCCTTGCATCAAGCATACCACTTCTTTTTGACCACTTTCTGTTGTCCTTGATTTGCAGATCGCATCCTCCACATTCTGATTACTAATGACTTTTGCAGCTGTTTCTTCTCATGTTGAGTTTATGTAACAACAGCAAATTTAGGTCTGGAATGCTTTACTACATCTAAATCATTCAAGTCAGCTCTTTGTGTACCTTCCAGCCTAAGAGACTCATTTTGGAATTGCATCAAGCAATGTTCAAGGACTGTCTGCAAGGTTTTCACTAATGAATTCTTTTTTTAAAAGAAAGTTACTGGTTCCTTTTTCCTAGTCTTTCTTTGTCTGAAAGTGCCATTAAAACAAACACATCACAGATGAACTTGCTAATATCTGCAATATCTCACATAACTTTGCACATCACAGTAACACAGCAGGTTACCATAGTGTGTGACAAACTGACAGATGAATGAAAGATATTAGCTATAATCTTCTTTTAACTTTCTGGATATAATACCTAATGACTCAGTCTAACTGTTGCTAGGCAATGTGAAATACTGTGGTGCCTGGTCGTCATTCTAAATCTAATGGGTTTGGTATTACACACATTTAGAAGATGCCCCTTCCTCTGCAGTACCTACATGTTATATCTTAAATCTGCAAGCAGATATTATCACTTATAAAGTTCTTATAATAAGTCCCTTAATAGCAAGGGCATCCTTCTTAGAGTTTAGGAATTTATATTTTAAATTGTTTCCTGTTGTTTGTTTTGGCAGAATAAATAGCAGTCTCACTAGATAGGGGTTTTGCTCTAAAAATGTCCACATGTACTTCCACCAGAGGGCACCATGGTAAACTTCACTTTCAACTGGATCTGAGCTAGGTCAGCTAAGAAATCTCTAAATTGCAATGTTCAAACAACTTGGTATAATTAAAGTAGCAGGAACTTTGACCAGGATATTGATTTCATTGTGACTTTAAAATTTCTATAGAGACTCACTTTGCTAATGGGACGAGTAGTTTAATCACTCAAAACTCAACTTTGGAAAGTCAAAACTAGCTACAGAATTCATTATGGCCAATGTGTGAGTTGCACACATTGTTGAGAAAAGAGCAGGGTTCTGTTCAGAGGCATTTCTTCTTGTGACTCTAAAATAGAATGAATACCAGTCAGCACATGACTCCCAAGAGCCAAACCAATTATCACACTCTCCTACATGCTATGAAATAGCCATATTTAGGAAAGCTCAGATTTCAGGGTAGATTTTGATTATTTCCTACTAATAGATTTTGAGAGTGAATTTATACAGTTCAAAAAAGATTCCATTCCTTTCTCCAGAAATCATGGCATTGAATTCCACCAGTTTCTCAAGTAATGGCAGTTCTATAAGAACTCCCAATTCCAATGGGGCCTAAATAACAGCTTAGAAACAGGAAGCAGTAGTACTGCATTGTAGCTCATCCAATGTATAGGTGACATGACATACAAGACTGATGTCCTAATACAACTAATTCATTCATTCAGCAAATAGTTTGGAAAACTGCCTATGTACCGCAGTTGTGAGCTCTGAGATAGAGTGGTGAAGAAAATCAGTCTAGCGTTTATCTTAATGGAGCTTGTATTTGGCTGGGTTGTTTAGAAACACAGTGCCCGGGATACGCATATATGTATAAGAAAGAACCTTATATCAAGACGAAACCTTATAACAAGAAGGCATCCATGGATTCCATTCTAGCCAGAACCTCTTCAAAATCATGGAGCTGCAGGCCAGTAAACCCAGAAGGTGAAGCAGAATGCAGGAAGATTATGGGCCAGTGGATGGGAAGATGACGGGGAGCTGATAGCTCTCAAGGTCAGGCCACCCACGTAAGATTGTTCCTGGAGGCAGGCACCAAGGTCCAGCAAACAGGAAGACAAAGGGGCAAAGAAAGTATAGGGATCCGTAGTGTTTCTCTGAGAAAAAAGGACACATCTCCTTGGAGGCTTCATCAGCTGTGAGCTTACTGACAGCTTGGACTCCACCCCTGCCCTTCCCTACACATTCAAGTTGACATAAAATCTAACTAGAGCTTGATGACTCATAGGGGGAAGACACATAAATAAGGAATCAAGTCATAGTATATAATTTCAGATTGAGAAATCACAGGAAATTAAGAAAAAGATACTAGAGGGAGAAGACAGGGGAACTCTTATTTGGGCAAACGTGTAAGAGAAGTCCTGTCTGTGTGGGTTGCATGATAGGAGAAAGCCTTTGTTTGCTAGGGCTGCCATCAGTGGGTGGCTTATAGAACAGGAATGTGTTTTGTAGTGATCTAGTGACTGAAGGCCAAATCTTGTCCATGTGGATTCCTGTTCTGGGTCTCTCCCTTAGGTTCTGGTAACTGCCCTCATTTCCTGGGGTTACTTAGTACCTGTTTTCTCCTTTCATGAGTCTCTGAACTGTTCTTTTCATAACTCATATGCTATCATGCTTAGGACCCACGTAGTTTGGGTTTTGCCTCATTAATATGACAAAAGAAAACCCCTGTTTCTAATAGGATCACGTATAGGTACAGGGGCCAGAATTTCAACACTTGTTTTGCATTGACAAGAGCTGGCTACACTTCAATCCATAATACCATGTGATGACATGGCAACGCAGAATTACAAAGCTGAAAGCTCTAACGTGGGGTCGAATAACTGAAACATGGGCAGGACAGTGACTTTTAGCAGAGTGATGTAAAGTAATTTAGGGTCAGATCATAGTCAGGATGTAGAAACTTATTATCAGGGAAAAATTTTAAACAGAGGATTGGCATGGTCCACAGAATGGAATTGAAGGAAGACAGACAAAAGCTGGGAAAAAGAAGATTCAAATAAACATAGAAATCAACTAGAAAGCTGTAAATTGGGAGGGAAATACTGGTGATGAGTAGGGAGAAGAGTAAAAATAGTCTGAACCAAGATGCAATTAGGAAATGGATCTATAGGATTTACTGATAA
Organism: Nesogale talazaci; assembly: GCA_004026705.1. NCBI lineage: Eukaryota > Metazoa > Chordata > Mammalia > Afrosoricida > Tenrecidae > Nesogale > Nesogale talazaci. The sequence continues at coordinate 70,334 of PVJH01005934.1, read as the reverse complement.
AGTAGAAAAGAGGAGAAAGAGAAGTCAAAAATGACTTTTAGCTTGAACCATTGGATGCCTGAGGAATGTCTCCTGCACAAGAATGGCGACAATCTACAGGAAGGAAGAGGCTTTTTTTTGCTTTTCCAGGAGGGGCTATTAATTAGATGATCAAGTGTGAGTTGACTATGAAACGTCCCTGAGAGATTTATTCAGGGATGCCCTTTAAGGTTTCAAGAGATGAGTCTCATTGTCTCATTTGTACTACTAACATCCCTTCCTCTCCCTCTATCCCCATGATACACACAGAGATGTTCCCTTTGTCTGAGTCATGCCTATGGTTCCTAAGGGCAGAGACACTCTCCCGTCCATGCATTGCTCACTAAACTGCAGGGTGACATGGCTTCTGTTTCTCTTCTCTGTGATCAGAATATTTCCTGCCCACTCTCTGGGGCAACTTTAAACCATTATCTTCAAAACCCCTGTGTGCCATCAAAGGTGTTAGATTTGTAGCCAGATGACCTGTGCTCTCTCCTCCTAGCAGGGAGGTGGTGTGTGTGTGTGTGTGTGTGTGTGTGTGTGTGTGTGTGTGTCGGGGGGTGGGGGTGGGAATAGTGCTATGTGACGTCTTGAAACCCTGCAGAGCTTTGTGAAGACGCTGTCAATGCTTGCGTTCAAAAGTACTTCGTACATTGTGAACAGTTATATAAATAGGGAATTTTATTCTCATTCCCATTTTTTATCTCACACACCACTGCAGTTACAATGTATCTGCTTCCCCTGTCATTCATTTCTCCCAGTTCCTGTCCCCCATTCACCACCCCCTCCGCCCCCCCTTGCTTGTTTCTTCTGTCTCTCTTCCCTCTGCCACATTAATTTGCTCTCCTGAAAAAGGCTGGTTTAGTTGGAGACATCATCACCATCCAATCAGAGCTCCCTATTCCTTCTGGCTGGTAAACCAATCAGATATAATATCCAGGTCTCTTTTCAGTGTTGCTAGGGTTTCAGGTCTACTTCTAAAAACTGACTAGCTTGCTTTCTGCTAGTCTGTGTTCTCTCTCTCTCTCTCTCTCTCTCTCTCTCTCTCTCTCTCTCTCTCTCTCTCCTCTTACCCCCCACTCCCCCCCAACCCCAGTCTTTCTCTCACCCCTCCTCGGTCTCATCCCCCTCCGTCTGCGTCTGAAACAATTCCAAATACTTAGCCTTCCGGAAGTTTGGGTTACAGATAAGCAAGGTTTGACTGTGTAATTTTTTTTTCCCCTGAGAAATAAAAGGACAACCATTTCATTTTCAAGGCTGAAGCAAGTATTTTAGCAGCTTCAGATCTCTTGACTCCATACCATTTAGTTTTGTTTATGGTGGCATTTTGGAACATGGATTCAGATGAACTCAGGCATAAACTGGTATTAAATGTGACAATGAAATGTCCTATCACTTAAACTTCAATGTACTTCCCCAAATAAATTGAGAGTGTCTTAAAGCTCTTACAGTTTTACTTGATAACAGAAGATGATAAATGCATTATAGTCACTATGCTCCTATTTCCCAGGCACTCAGTGCTAAGATTCCTGGAGAAAAACCCCATGAGTAGCTGTGATTTGAGGAACTAATTTCTAATCCCTGAATAGGTGTCTGGTCACTCTCATCTTGCTGGGAGCTAATTAACGTGGGGATAATAGAAACTCCCTTTTCAGATGACCTGGGGCCCATGTTATGAAGATTTCCTTAACACAGAACAATTCTGCCTCCCAAAGCCCTAAAGGGATTTGATAAAGAAAACATAGCCAACAGGGGATGTCTTTCTCATAGCCTTTGTTACCTGCTTAAAAACTGAAACAGTGCAAGAATTTGTAGCTTAAAATTACTAGAGACATGGCAGAAAGCCAGAATCCTGCCAGTGAGACTTAGAAAAGCTTAATGATTAACAAGTGGGCCAGTGCCTTAAGGTTCTGACCTTTACAACTACCAGTTTCAGCCTTTCGGTGAGGTTTCTGCAAGTCATTTTCGATGGATAAAAATATTGCCTGGTGGGCTGAGCCCCGGTGGCGTAGTGGTTGTGCGCAGGACCGCGGCCCACTGGGAGGGAGGTTCAATTCCAGCAGTGGGGCTGGGCCTCCTACTCCCACCACTGGAGAGCAGTGATGCCCCCCCCCCACCCAAAAAAATATATATTGCCTGGTGGCCCAATACCAGCACATCCAAAATCAGAATTGTTCGTGGCCTGTACCTTTTTGGTGGGTACATTTACCATCAGAAGTGTAAGCAGCGCTTCTGATGGACTTGCTTCTAACCATTCCCACTGTCTTCAGGTCTATTCCAATGCACAGCAACTAGGACTGCCCCACAGGGCTTCCACGGCTGCAGTCTCTCTGGACCAGCAGCAGCTGGATGACAGTGGATGAGGGCCTCCCTGGGAGCGGACAGCCACTTCTTTTGCCCACAGAGTAGCTGAAGAGTTCGAACTGTGGACCTTGTCACTCAGCAGCCTCCACTCGTGAGATGGGGCTTCTACCTGGATAAATACAGTACGAATGGCTATTAAAACGTGTGTGTGTGTGTGTGTGTGTGTGTGTATTTTTTATTGGTGATGGTTGTAGTTTGGCGAAGGTCTGAACTACATGGCACGACCTGCAGGTGAAACGCTTGTATGAAATTCGGTTAACATGGTAACGGCTCTAAAAATACCTAAGCTACAGCTTAACCACAGAGTTTCCTCCTTAACGTAAAAGAGCCACCATCAGGGGCCGTTCGAAAGTGCAACAAAAGCAATCTCTGTCAGACTTTGTGCAAGCGAGCTATTAAATCCAGCCCGGCTGTGGCAATCTGCAGCCATTCTGCCGCAAAGTAGTAATTAAAGTTTTGCAGGCCTGAATGGCAAAGCACCACCCAGCTAAGGAAAATACTAAGTCAATAAACCTTATATATATTTTTCTCTTGCATGCATTTTTTTCTGCCCCCACTCCCAGGTGGACTAAGCAGGGTGTGGCCGGGTGCATAGATAAAAAGCCACCACACCATAACCACAGAGCCCCACCCCAGGGAGAGCCTCTGAAAGAGGGACCCAAGGGCATAATCAGTTTTCCCAGCAGTCTTTGTACCAGATTGCCACAAAGGGTGCTCAGAAAGCAAAATCACTCCCCTGGAGACAAGGAGAGTTGGGGTCCACATTTTTCTTGACGCATTTGCCATTAGCAAGTTGCAATCAAATTGTACTCATTTAAATTCTGAGTCTTAATAGCTGTGCAGGCTTAGGGACTTCTAACTAAATGACTAGGTTGTCAGGCTTGGCAAATTAAAAATACTTGCTACACAGTTAAATTTTAATGTCAAGTAAACAGCAAATAATTTACTCTATGTAAATATGCCCTATACAATATATAAGACATACTTATTCCCCAAAGAAATATTTACCTGAAATTCAAATTTAGCTAGTGCATTGTATTTTCATCCATCATCCTAGTCATTTCTCTTCATTTCTTTCCTTTCCAATAGTCTTCTTGTTCTTGGATATTCAGTTAGCTACTGTTTGCTTATTAAGCATACTTTAGTTTAGTTTGGTTGTTGTTTTGGCTTAGTTCTACTTTACAGTGCCATATAAGTGTAAACTCAGCAAGGTTAGAGTTTAGCAAAGGTGAGCTGGCATCCTCAAGAGATAGTGGGAAACCCCCAAATTTGTCTCTAACAAGTCGGAAGTAGGGGGAATGGGCCTCCCACGCTTGCAGCTGGTGGTGAAGGCCTTGAGAAGATTGTGCTCTTTCCTTGTGAAGTCTGTTTTAGTGTACAAAATAAATGCTAAAGCTCAAATATAATTTCAGGAAAACATTTATTAAGTCTTAAACAGAAAATGTGAATTGTGTCCTGGCAAAGAATATTGAAAAATATCATGCACTGCCAAAAGAACAAAGGAATCTTTGTGGGGAGAAGTACAGCTAGGAGGCTCCTTGGAAGCACGGTGAAGAGCCTGCTTGCCATGTACTCTGGACACACAGTGCTTGTCAGGAGAGACCCTGGAGAAAAAGAGCGTGCTTGGTAAAGTAGAGGGTATCAACACAGAGGAGAGCCTTCAACCATGGCTGGGACAACGGGCTCAGACATAAGAACAACTGCATGGATGGCACGGGACCAGATCACGTCTCACTCGGTATGTGTCAAAACCAACTCAAGGGCACCTAACAGCAACCGAAAATCGGCAAAAGAAAAGGCACATCATCTGGATGAGGGGAACCAGGAGTACGAAACCATCATGGTGTCCAAGGGTGGGCAGAGTGTAAGAAGCTTAAATAGCTAGGACAAAGAAGAACAAAAGAAACTGTCATAGAAGCATGATTGGTGGCAGATTAATATTTCACAGAACTCTAGAAATGGAAAAGGGACCCTGACAGGGATTCATTTATTAGGCTAGACAGAAGGGCTTACATGATTTGTGTTCTAAACAAGACAGTCAGGACATGACATGACTCATGACTATGTAATGCTAGTGTGTCATTTTTCAGGGAACATACTCAGTGAAGCCCCTGAAGGAAACTACCCCTCTCTGGGCTGGCTGAATGTGTGGGGTCAGGGGGTGGGTGCACCCCACTTCCTAATGCACTCTGACTGAAGGCAAGGTTTAATGGTCAGGTGGAATTTGATTAAGGCTTAACCCAAGTGGGACTCTGCCATGGATTTGGAGCTTCTACCATATTCCCTTCTGCAAACCTAGTGCTTAGGATTTAAGCTCTAATATACGTCTGCTACTTCTGGGGTAGTTAGAGTCCGAGGAAGAAGTACTGTGTGCAGCTGGTGTCAGAAGAGAAGTGAAAAGTAAGGATTTACTATACGCTTACCAAAAACAGAATCCTCTTTGTTGAGTCCATTCTAACTCAGCCTGTAAACTGCTTTATAGGGCTTCCTAGGATATAAGTCTTGAAAAAAGAGTCTGCCTCATCCTCTTTCCCTTCCCCAGTGTGGGAAGTGAGTTTGAACCACTGATATTTTATCTAGCAGCCCAACTTTAACCCACTCTGCCACCAGGGGTCCTTATATCCTTACTGATTCATAATGTAAATGTGGTCTTCTTGACTTCAAAATCTAGGTTTTGTGATGTTTTAGGGTACAAAAGACACCCCAATCTCAAATATAATTTATGAAGTCTTAAAAAGAACAAGGACACAGATACATCATTGTGATGAAGGAGGCATTAGCTTGAGCCCCAAAGGGTTTCAAAGAGTTTGTTGGAATTATAAAGGGAATAGGAAGGCAAAGGAGATTGTCACAAATGTAATATTGGTGATATATCAATAACTCACAGTTATAAGTGGTACTATAGAAGCAGGAACAGGACCTTGATCTCAATACTCACATTGTCTAACATTGTTAAAAGGGCTTACAAGATTGGTCGAGGGTCTTCTGACCAATATAGTTAGGGCAAGACTGACAGGGCATGACGCATGACTGTGATCCCAATATGGGGACCTCCATCAAGGATATAGCCAGGCAAGCCCCAAAGAGAAAGTTCACCTGAGCTGGGTAGAGAGGGGTGGAGGTAATCCATGGGCCAAGGCATACTACCTGGAGGCGTGATTATCGACATCCTTAGTTAGAATCCTGCTGGCATTATGGTTACACGTTGGGCCCCTAACCTCAAGGAGTCAGGAAGTTCAAATCCACCAGCTGCTCTGCTGGAGAAGGATGGGGTTTTCTACTCTCATCGACAGTTGCAGTGTCAGAAACTGAAGGACAGTTCTATCCTCACTTCAAGGGTCCCAATTAGTAAATATTGTTTGGCTAATGATCAGAAAAAATTCAGTGGAGGCTTAATCTATAGGGGGACTCTGCAAATGGACTTTGGGCTATCACTATTATCTACAGCTTTCAGAAATGTGGGGTGTTTTGAATATAACCTCTAATACAGTGATCTTGGGGGAGTTGCTTGACTTCTGCACACTTCAGTTTTGTCCTATGTTGTGATCAGTAGGTTTGTTGTGACAATACGGCCAGTGAGTACCTGTGAGATCTGGCAAGCCTCACCTTTCTCCTCTTGCTCTTGGATCTTCCTACCAGTCAGCTGCCTTGTTTGCCCTGCGTTTCAATCTCCAAGCTACACTACCATGAAACACCTAATTTATAGACTGTCTCGTTGTGAGTTGAGGTTCCTTCAATCCCTGTTTAGCCACCCTCTCTTGAGCGGGGGACTATCAGGCCCTGTCATCAGGTTGACTGTTAGTGACAAGTCTTACTATTTGCTGCTTGTGACATAGCCTGAATTGCTCTATAGAGCAACTTGGTGGCCCTCAAGACTCAAAGGACTGACAATGTACTAGCTGTCTCATGCCGGTGAGTTGCACCAAGCTATTTGTACTGCTTTATAGATTAGGTAACTATTCATTTCTTATGTTAAATAGCTTTCTATCTATACAAATATAGAGAGAAAATCATTAGTGTCCTGGTTTTGTTTCTCTAGAGAACCCTAACACATATGTAAAATAAGATTCCAAAATACACTTGAAATGTGGCTGAAGAAGAGTTGATTTCTTGGAGTGGAGCCTGGACCATGGTGACATGAGTCGGGCAAAGTCTGTAGGAGTGGAACCTTCAGAATCTTCATTTGCTGATGAGGAAAGATTCAAGGTAAGGAGAAACAGCTGCAAAAATATGCTAGTGAGTTGAGCCTGGAAAGCAGCAGAATATGACTCTAGGAAAATAGGAAGTATTTGAAGATGAAATGGAGTGCAAAAAGATAGCCATCTTAGGCATTCATGAAGTAATTCAAGAGGATTGGTGTGGCATTCATTGTCAAAAAACACATTGCAAAAATCAATCATGAAGTTACAATCCTTTTGTGATAGGATCTTATCTATCTACCTTTGCAGAAATTCAATCAATACAACTATTATTCAAATTTATGCACCAACTACAGAAACTAAGAATGAAGAAATTGAAGAATTCTATAAATGATTTCAGTTAGAACTTGATCAAACATGCAATCAAGATGCAATGGTACATATTGTCTATTAGAATGTCAAAGTTGGAAACAGAGGAAAAAATAGTATTTTGAAATTATAGACTTGATAATAGAAATTATGCTGGAGATAGCGATCGAATTTTGCAAGTCTTACAACTTGTTCACAGCAAATATCTTTTTTTGAACAACACAAAAGGTGACTATACATGTGAACTTCTCCATGTGGAGCACACAAAATTCAAATTGACTACATATGTGGGCAGAGACACTGGGGAACCTCAATATCAGCAGCTAAACTCAGGGTAGGGGCTGACTGTTGAAAATATCATCAATTGCTCAAATGGAAATTCAAAAAAGCTGAAGAAAATTAAAACAAATCCACAAGAGCCAAAATACAACCTTGAGTATTCCCATCTGAATTTCCAGAACGTGCCAAGAACAGATTTGACACAGTTAGCACTAATGACAGAAGACTTGATTAGCTGTGGGAGGACATCAAGAATATCATTCATAAAGAAAGAAAAAGGTCATTAAAAAGACAGGGAAGAAAGAATCAAAGTGACTGTCAGAAGAGACTCTGAAACTTGCTCTTAATTATAGAATAGCTAAAGCAAATGGAGCAAAAGGTAAAGTCAAAGTGCTGAATGTTTCAAAGCTGAAAATTTCAAAGGGCAGTTGAAAAGAAAAAGCCCAACAGTATAATGAAATGTGTAAAGATCTTGTTGCTAGACCAGGTTGACTAGAAAAACAAATCCAGAGATTCTCATATATGTCTAAGAGAGAAGTTTATATTAAAAAGTAATTATATATTAAGAAAACATCCCAGCCCAATCCAGATCAAATCCATAAGTTTGGTATTAACCCATAGATCTGATACTAGTCCATAAATCTTTCCTCAGACTAATGCATTTACATGCAATGACACAAAATACAGGAAGATCACAGGCCGGTGGGCGCAAAGTTTTGTGGATCCAATGTTGGTGGAAGCATCACAGCACTGGTGCAGGTCTCCAGGAGGCTCCTCCAGCTCTCTGAGTGTGGCTCTTCAACAGGAAGGTGAAGCAGAAAGGGGGGCTCTAGCAGGCCTCAGCAAGTCTCCACATGACAGAAAATGGAGACAGAGAAAAAAGGAAGCTGGCCTCCAGAGAGCCATCTATCTCAGTTGCCCTCCAATCAAGCTGCAAACTGACAGGCTAAACTCCACTCACATATTCCTATGGAATCCAATTTGGAACAGAAAACCTATCACAGACCTAAAATTAGAAAACCAATAGGGAAGAACATGCTCACCATTTTTTAAACTATATAATCAAAGTACAGAACAAAATCACCAGCATTAGAAGCTAGTAAAATTTTGCTTAAGAGCATCTAATCACAGTTACGCAGTACATTGATAAGGAGTTGTCAGATTTGGATCAGATTCAGAAGAGAATGTAGAACAAGAGCTATTGATAATGTCAAAGGAATCTTGGCTGAAAACAGAGAACACCAGAAAGATATTTACTTGTGTTTTATTGACTATGCCAAGGTATTGAACTATGTGGATCAGAACAAACTATGGATAACCTTGAGAAGAATGGGAATTTCAGATCTCTCATTGTGCTCCTGAAGAATTTGTACATGTATCAAGAAATAGTTGTGCAAACAGAACAAGGAAAATGTGAATGTTTTAAAATCAGGAAGGGTGAGCTAACAAGGTCACAGAAAGGGGAATAACTAGGGATCTAAAATCGACAGAGAAGGGGGAATAGAAATCCTGGTAGCAGAGGATTAGCTGTAATATAACTGACTTTCACTAATTGGCTGTTAAACTTAAGTAATTTTCTAGAAGAATTCACAGAATTTATTGAAAGAGCTGTACTATAACACTTTTCTAAACACTTTTATTATACAGGATGCACATCAGGATCAGCAAAAAAAAAGAACGGACTCATAAGAACTTCATTGGATCGTGACTTTAGGAAGGTTGAGAACCACTAGTCTAGAGCCTTTCATGGAAGCCTCATTATATAGGCAAGATTAATTGGTTTAATCCACCTCCCTTGAAGTCAGCTGATGATCTTTCTGGTCTAGCCAGTGCTAGGAGGCCCCTTACATAACAAAGACACATCAGTCTGTGGGGAAATGGCAAGGTTGTGGAGAGTATCTTTGAAGAACCAAGGATAAAGATCAAATTAGTTACATAAAGTTAAATTCTTCACCCTACAGATTTATTTGCTTAACTAGTATACCGCGGGGAAGATTTTGAACTTACACAGTAAATTAGAACTACTGGTGCATATTTCAAAATGAAAAAGTTTCACACATGGTAAGCACACAACAAACATATGCTTATAAAATGATTTTTGAGAATTACCATTGTGAGGAGACTTCCAAAAGTTCGTAGAAAAATGGAATTAAAAAATGGAATTTTTCCATCAACTATTTGATGATAAGAGACATATTTTTTGGTCAGTTTTTTTGTTGTTGTTGATGATATTGCTGATGTTCTCCTGAATCAGAAATAAACATTTGAGCTTTGCAGGCCAAGAGGCAAGCACTATGATATAATATAGATAGTTGTATAGCAAGAGTGATACTATGAAGTTGTATAAAGACTGTAGAAATCAGTATGGCACTCCCTTAAACAAATGCAAATACTAAAACCTTATGATCCAGCAATCAAAAGAAATCAAAACTGTAACACTCGTGCTATATGCATACCTGTGTTTATTGTAGCTATAGCCACAATAGCAAAAATCTGGAAACAAACAAAAACTTCAACATTAGAGGAATGGATAAACAATCTCTGGTACATTCATACTATCTTATTTCATGCATCAATAAAAATACATTGACAATTCTCTTAAGCACTGTATGACATACAAAACTAGGGAACATTCTTAACAAACAGTCATACAAAGATAAATGTTTCATACTATTGTTTTAAAGAAAATTAAAAGATGAACCTTGGTTTGTACAAAATAATCAAGACTGGGCTGAGCCCCGGTGGCATAGTGGTTGAGTGCGGGACTGCGGCCCACTGGCTTAGCGGTTCAAATCCAGCAGCAGCTCTCCAGGATCAAGGCTGGGCTTCCCACTCCCACCAGAGGGCAGTGATGCCCCCCCAAAAAAGTTACATATGAAAACAAATAATAATAATTAAGACTTTGATTAATATGAAGAGCCAGGAATGAGGGTGGCAACAGGAACAGGTTGTGATGGAAAAGAGCTGTGGAATGATATGATATCTGTATTACCTCCCAGTAAAAATGGTTGTTTTTTTTTTGGGGGGGGGGAGGGGAGTATGAGACAAAAATTTTAATTGAAAATAAAATAGTTATTGATGCAACGTCTATAATATAATTCTAATGAAAAGAATGACATTTTTTTTCTAGCGATGATGATTTCACTTAAGTGGTGGTCAAAACTAGTGTTTCTTTTTATCACAATCAATTGCAAATTACTATTCACAATGGGATTTTACATACTTAATCTTTGAAAATACCATTTAACACAAGTACTGCCAAATAATATTTGTCCACCAGTACATGATTTTATTTGGACATATTTATTACTTAGAAGGCAGTTACAGAAATCAAATAGATTTTTCTCTAAATATTTATCTTTTAACATGTTTATTTTTTTAATAATTTTATTGGGGGCTCTTACAGCTATTATAACATTCAGTACATCATCTGTATCAAGCACATTTGCACACATGTTGCCACATACATTTCCAAATATTTTCCACTTGAGCCCTTGGTATAAGCTCCTTTAAAAAAAAAAAGCTATCCCCTCTCCCCCTTTTTTTGAATGAATCATTTTATTGGGTACTCACACACCTCCCCTCACAATCCATACATACATCAATTGTATGCAGATCTCATTTGCACACTTGTTGCCATCATCATTCTCAAAATATCCTCCCTCCACTTAGGCCCCCAGTTCCAGCTCCCCATATTTCTCTTCCTTCCTACCCCCCGTGAACCTTCAATAATTTACAAATTGCTATTTCATATCATGTACTATCCAATGTGTCCCTTCACTTACTTCCCTGTTGGCCATGCCCCAGAGAGAAGGTTATATGTAGATCCCTGAAATTAGTTCCCCCTTTCTACTCCACCATCCCTCCACCCTCCCAGTCTCACCACTCCCATCACTCATCCTGAGGGAATATCCATCCTAAGTTTCCCATGTTTCTGCCTCCAGTGTACATCCCCTGTTCTAGTCAGGCTTGTCTGGTAGAACCGAAAGCATGATAGTGGGTGTGAGGAAGCATTTGAGAACTAGAGGAAAGATGCCTATTTCGTTGTTACTACACTGTACTTTAACTGACTCATCTCCTCCCTGTAAACCCTCTGTAAGAGGATGTCGCTTCGCCTATTGATGGACTTCGGGTCACTAATCTGTACTCCCCCTTATTTATAATGATATAATTTTAGTTCTTTAATGCCTAACATCGGATCCCTTCAACACTTTGCGGTCACACAGGCTGGTGTGTTTCCTCCATGTGGGCTTTGTTGTTTCTGAGCTGGATGGCTGCTTGTTTACTCAAGCCTTTAAGACCCCAGATGCTATATCTTTTGATAGCCGGGCACCATCAGCTTTCTTCACCACATTTGCTTATGCACACATTTGTCATCAGTGATCATATCAGGAGAGTGAGCACGCAATGTTATGGTTTTTAGTTCTTAAACCCTGATAACTGTTCCCTTTGACAACTCATGGTTCACACGCTGGTGTGCTTCATCAATGTGGGCTTTGTTGCTTCTGAGCTGGATGGTCTCTTCTTAGCTCAAGCCTTTAAGATCCCAGACGCTACATCTTTTGATTGCGGGGCAACATCAGCTTTCTTCACCACCATTGCTTATGCACACTTTTTTCTTCAGTAATTGGGTAGGGAAGGTGAGCATTATGGAATGCCAATTTAATAGAACAGTGTTCTTGCATTTAGTAAGTACTTGAGTGGAGGTCCAATGCCCATCTGCTGTTCTACTACTAAGCCTATATGTATAAGTTCATTGATCTATTTCCCCCATTGTCACATATAGATATATGCACCTATATACCTGCCTGTATTTAGACCTCTATAAATCCTCTTTACCCCCAGTACTCTCCTCTATTTCTCTCTTGTCCCACTATCATACTTAGCCTTGCTTCCATTGGGTTTCAGTATTTTCTCTCTGATACATTACCCTTGGTCAATCTCTACTGGACTTCTCACAACCACTTTGTCTCTAATTTTGGATCAATTGGTATTCCCTTATCTCTGGGATGGTCAACACCATCTCCTTTCCCCCTCCTCCCCTTCTCCCATGGCCCACACCCCGGAACGCTCAGTCCTGTCGTTTTTGCCTCCAGACTGTTCATCCAGCCTATTTTATCGAGATAGACCTGCAAAGGTAACAATATGTACCCAAAAACGGCTTCCTAAAATGAAGCAACCAAATAAAATAAAGCAATGATAACAAGAACAACAAAACCCCCAATGTTTATATATATATATATACATGTATATACACATATACATACATGTATATATAAAACGATAGCAATATAAAAACATGTAAGTAATTCAAGGTCTGTTCATTGACCTCTAGGAGTGTCTCCTGGTTGAGTCAGAGGGGGTGCCATTCCCTGGTCCCAAGTTTTATCCTGGTCATTTCATCTGGATCTCCACGCTCTGTTGCACACCCTTAGTGTTTTTCCCTGGTGTGGTTGTGTCAGACAGGGTATAATCAAGACCATGGTTCTCCACTGTTGACCCCTAAAGGCCTAGGGTCAGCAATGGTAGCTGTATTTCATAGTGGGGCTGGCCACATGTGATCCTCTTTGTGCATCAGCTGTTTTGAGTGGGAGTATCGTCCTGAAGGATTGGTGGACCAGGATGAACTCCATTCTCTCTTCCTCCCTCTTCATTTGTTCTCATGTGTTCTGGACAAGCATCTTTCACTCCCAAGCTGCAGCTTCAAGTGCTGACCTCCAAGGCAAACTCCCCTGGTGGAGAGGTGGCCGCCCCTATAGGTTGTGTGCTCAGACTTCTTCATTGGTTCTCCACTTCATATTGCCACACTGCGGCACATCCTGGATTACCGGGTTTAAGTTTGGTCCCTCTTTCTCTGTGGAGATATGAACAATACACTCTCCCTGGGAGGGTTAGTACTCCATTCCCTCTCTACACGTCACCATTTTAGCATGTGTTTCTATGGGTGATTCAGTACTTCCAACTGAAGCCTACATCAAAGCCCTTTGACTGTGTAGTTAAATATATTTTGAAATGTGGAAATTTTGTTTGTACTTGCATCAAGGTCTGAAAAACACCACTAAAACTGTAATTTGAGCACAGATAGTACATCTGCTGTATATTTGCTTCTTATTTTAATTTTTGCTAGCACAGGAAATGAATTAAGCCGCTTGACACTATATGAGTCAGACATTAGTTGTCATCAAGATGATTGGGCCACAGTGTAAGTGTCATCTTTATGCATTGGTAAGCATTATGATTCTAGATCAAGTCCATTAAGAAACATTATCACACCTATAGCAAAGGTAATTCCCGAAACCATTAAGTGTTCAATTATCATGCCTGATAGTGATTCATCTCATTCATGACATTTTTCATCTTGGCCCCAAGTTAAAAAGAAAAAAAATCACAAAATGTTATCATTGCTAAACAATTGATTGGCAATGTGGTAAGGAAGTGAGCAAATTTGTATTCTTTTCAAATGGAACACATGATGGTTAACTTCATAAAATGAGTGGAGCTTACTATTGATGCTAATGGTTCGATTACATGTGTTAGATTTAAGCATTATCTATAAAGTGTCCACTCATGAATAATACAATGAATATAACCATTGGCTTTAAAATGCCTTACATTTTCTCAAACGTTGTACATTCACAAAGCTAAGCCTTTTTTCTCCTTAAAAACATCTATTTTTCCAATCATCAATTGGAAGACATCATAGCAGATTCTACTTAAGGTTATACTGATTAAGTGTTTTGCTGCCTTTCCTGAAAATATACTTGCTTATAGTTTTACAGTGCAGATTATTCATTGTAGCAGATACTTCCTTAGTCCCTTCAAACTCAGAATTGACTCCTTGAATAAATGATAGTTTAGTTCTATCAGTAACTTAAGAGCCCCAGTGGCACAATGATTAAATACTCTGCTGCTAATCATAAGGTTGGCATCCTGAACCCACCAGCTGCCCCCTCAGAAAAAGATGTGATAGTGTGCTTCTCTATAACTCTGGAAAACTTGTAGAGCAGTTTGACTCCATTCCATAGAGTGACTATAAACGAGGGGTCCTCAAACTTTTTAAACGGGGCCAGTTCACTGTCCCTCAGACTGTTGAAGGACTGGACTATAGTTTAAAACAAACAAACAAACAAAAACGACAATGATGAACAAATTCACTGTGGGCCCAGAATGAGTAAACTGCTAAACAGGACAGGCAGTGGTGGCAAAAACACCCAGTAGGCCTGATAAGTGTCCTTGGCAGGCCTCATGTGGATCACGGGTCATAGTTTGAGGACCCTTGCAAGTATAAACCAATTGAAAGACAGTAGATTTTTAAGTTTTTCATGTCAGTAACATCTTTCAACTCAACAAGAACTAAAGAAAACCACTCAAAGCATTTGCCTTTAAAAACAATTGACTATTGATGTCACTCTCAATGAAAGAAGTTCTGGGCACACAGCAAACCAAAAGGCCAGCTGTTTGAATCCACCAGTCATGCCCTGGGAGAAAGATGTGGTACTCTACTTCTATAAAGATTTATGGTCTTGCAAACCCTCTGGGAGTGTTCCTCTTGGTCCTACAAGGCTGCTATCAGTTGAAATTGATTTCAAGACCACTTAACTGGTGTGGAGTTTTTTGGTTGCTCCCAACATCCATTACTCTTCAACTGACTGTTTTCACTACAAAGCTTATATTCATAAACAAGTTTATTTTCTCTGGAAATTTTACTTGATTGCTAACATAAAACACAATCTAATTTACTCATCAAAGGTAAACAGTTTTCCTTTGTTGACAAATAAACCAGTCACAAATTTTGCAACTTTATTTATATTTTTGTGAGAGGAAAAAATCATACTGTGATGAATATTCCACTTAAAATTTTCATATTTTTATGATCATTGCTCTTCTATGAGTTAAGAATGTTGTGATAAGTGCTGATTACACCTCTGTATATTATATTTGTTGGCCATAACTAAAGTGTCAATGCATAATAAGCACAATGCTTTCCCACCTAATTCTCAAGCAAAATAGTTTGTGCTCCATTCAATGTCTACTTTTATTGTCTTGACACAACAGGTATGCAATAGTTATTTACTAGTTTTTGCTTGGGGATTATATTGCTATTTGCCATTTGTGAAAGTTTGTTTATTTATCCAAATATACTTCTTCATCTGATAAATGGGATTAAATATAGAAGAATATTTATTAAAGTTACAAATAAGACAAATGGGTGATTATCAAAACTATGATTTATATAGAGAGAACCTCGATCCTCAGAATTTGGTCTTTAACACCTGGAATCTGAGAATTAGCACTGTAACAGCAACTTTATGTAATTTCCATGCACATTAAGTGGGGTAGGAGATGATAGCCAATGCAATAATTCAGAAATATAGAAAAGAAGTTGTGTTAGTTTGGGTAAACTAGAGAAACAAATTTCATAGACACATATGGATATACGGTTTACATACAAGAGGAATAGGGCATTAAGAAAGCTTCCCATCCCAGTCCAGTACAAAGTCATAAGCCCGATATTAGCTCATATGTCCTATACCAGTCTATAATGTCTCCTTCAGACTCATGAAGTCACAGGCCAATGAGTACAGAGTCCTGGCGCTGCCAGAGGTCCCCTCATGGCTCCTTGTTTCCAGGGCTCAGGGTCCATCAACACCATCCAGTGTTGGTAGAAGCAACTCAGCACTGGCAGGGGTCTCCAGGTGGCTTCTCCAACTTCAGAGGTCTGATTCCATCAGGGCAAGGCCATGTGGCTTCTCCTCCTGCTCCTGGGATGCTGCCATCTTGTCTTGTACATAGTTTGTTGTCTCTGAGACTAACTCACAGCAACTGGGGAGATAGTTTCTCATCTCCATGTGGGAAATATCACGAGATTTCCCAGAGGTCCCAGGAGAAAGCCATGCCCACACGGCGGCCTCATTGCCTACTCAATGGCCATTGCCAGATTAACAGGCTAGACTCCACCCCTACATCTCAATCATTAAATTAACATAAGCACATGACCACCACAGAAGTATATAGTTTATAAAGGAAATGATCATGTCAGTATTTGTAGAGGACATGATGGTGTATCCAGAAATGTAAGGAACACCATTTTGAAGTCTAATCAGAAGAAAAAGAGAGAGAAAATAAGCCGAATATAAAGTATAAAATATTTTAATCCCACTAGAGGGCAGTGATGCATATGTATATAAATGCATATAAAGATATACATAATTCAATTTTAGTTCTAATGTCCAATTAGAAACAGTACGTGTATATTCCTATCCACAAGATAAACAAAAAGCATAAGTTGCTTAGACTTAAGAATTGTCTAGGTATGAATGTAGAAAATTAAAGAAGACTATATACAAGAAGACTAAATATAACAAATATGTCAACTTGTGCCAAATTTATCTATAAAGCCAAGCCAGTTTTCTCAAAGTACTTGTCAAGTTGATTCTAAAATTTACCTAAAAGAAAGCAATTTTGTAACCAAGTCAAAAATTTTTCTCTTTCTTTTTTTTGTTGGAGAATAACTTGTATGTCACAAAAGACTCCAAGTCCATTTCACTTTTTTAACATTTCCTCATTTTCTAGTCACTCAGATCTGGTACCTAAAGAATCTGGAGGGGTTTTTTTTCAGGGGGGGGCCACTTTGCCAAAAATTACTTTTAGGAGGAATAAAAACAACCCTTTTAAAAAATTGTTTGTTTGTTTTAAGAAGAAAAAGGAATACTTGCTTGCTCTACAGAAAAAAAAAAACTAACATGTACCAGAAACCATAGAAATCTTTTTAAATGGTGTTTTTATGGAAGTGGTAAAATAAATGAAATCAATGGATCAAAATATGTCTATATAAGGATTTAGCGGATAAATGAGGCATTTCAAATCAGTGGAGAAAGAATGTTATAATGAATTGGCTCTTCATTTTTCAAGATTTATGTTTAGTTTATAAGAAAGTAAACTCAAGAAAGAATCAGAAGTGAATGATAAATAAAAGTACTAGAAAAATATAAAGGTTTTTACAAGTCTCCATTCGGAGCAATTTGAGAAGACTAAGTATTACAGAACACTTCATCATGCTCCTGCAGAAGTTGTCAGGATTTCTTCTTGCTTAGATCCACAATTAGTGCTCAAGGAATCAGCAGTTGAGAGCTCAAATGAAGCATTGTACTGGGGAAATATGCTCTACCTGGTCTCTTTAGAATGTTGAAAAGCAAGGATGTTAATTTTCCTGACCCAAGGCATGGTGTTTCTATCATATTGAATAAGGAAAAACTAAGAAGAATAAATGCATGTGAATTATGGTGCAGACAGAGAATATTGAAAATGCTGTGAACTGTCAAAAGAACTGACTTTGAAGAAGTACAGCCAAGAATGCTCCATACAAGTCAGGATGGCAGGACTTCATCTTGTGTACTTTGAGCATATTAAAAGAAAAAACTAGTCCCAGGAGAAGGACATCATTCTTGGTAAAGTAGAGGGTCAATGAAAAATAGGAACACCCTCAATGACTGGATTGACAGTATCCACAAGAATGGGCTCACACAGAAGAACACTTGTGAGGATGTGAGGCCAGGTGGTATTTCATTCTGCATTTACAGGGTCTCTATGCTTTGTAGCTGATGTCTGCACCTAGCAACAACAATTTCACATACAACACCATTGTGAGAGTATGTTTACAAGACATGGGACACATGTTTGATTAATTTGCAGACTCTCTGAATAAAAACAACTCTGGAGTAAAATGGGCACAGCTTCTGATGAAACAGTGCACAGTGCAAATAGTGAAGAAACATAAAAAGGTCCAATTCACTGGCTGCAATTTTTTATTGCAATTTGCAAATCATTCCACAATTTAGTGATAATATTTTATTATGCCCATGAAATTTATGAGTCAGACCTTTGGACAGATTACAATGAGGACAGCTTATCTGAGCTCTTCAGTGTCTAGGATCTCAGCTGGAAAGACTCAAAGACTAAGAAGTGACTGTATAGTTAGAAACTGATGTCTTCCTGCTGTGTCTTCACTCATTCTCTGTGAAATGATGCTAACAGAGGCTGGAGTAGTTGACCAGAATACCTATGTGTAGACTCAATATGTCATGTAGGATTCTTTACAACATGCTGGTTAACTTCCAATGAAGAACAAGCACATATTGTACCATCTTTTATGACCTAATCTTAAAATGCACTTAGTGATCATTCTATCTCAGTCATAAGCCTTCTCAAATTCTAGTAAGAGGACTATGTAGACCCTATCTGCCAGCAGAAGGACACACAAATCCTCAGTGTAAGAATTTTCAAAATAAAAAAAATACTGTTGCAGTCATTTTGAAAAACTTGTCCACCACATTGGTTATCAGGAGAATGCAAATTAAATAACTAGACACTGTACTTTATACATTGGATAATTCTTCCCAGTTCAGTAGCATTCTATTTTCCCACTTATATAAACCAAAGAAGCATAAAATATCCTTATTTCATCTCACCGTGTGTTAGTCTGGGTAGACTAGAGAAACAAATGCATAGACATGCATATGTATATAAGGGAAAGGTTTATATCCAAGAGGAATGGAACACTGAGAAAACATCCGAGCCCAGTACAGTCCAAGGTCATAAGTCCAAGATTAGCCCATGTGTCTGATAGCAGTCTAGAAAGTCTCCTTTCAACCTACGAAGCATGTGCAGTGACACCAGGACAATCACAGGCCAGTGGGTGCAGAGTCTTGAGGATCCAGCTGGCGTAGAAGCATCTCACCACTGGCAGGGGTCTCTCTGTGTCTTCTACAGCCCCAGAGGTCTGGTCCCATCTGGGCAAGCCCATGTGGCTCCTCCTCTGGCTCCTCCAGCCTCCAGGAATCAGGATCGATCAGCATGCTGTCGATCATCTTGTCAGTAGTTCATCTCCCAAGAACTCAGTCTAGTCTCTCTCCTCCAATTTGGAAAATACCACGAGACTTCCCAGAATTCTCAAGAGAAAGCCATGCCCGCACAGAGGCCTCATTGGCTATCTCCAGAGTGACAGGCTAGACTCCACCCTTACACTCCCAATCATGAAATTGACATCAAGTACGTGACCACCACATCTTCTATGACATTAGAACATATAGCCTCCTGAACACAAACTTACATTTCTTCTTCTTGAAACTTTAGCTTCTCTTGGCAGTTTAATGACTCATTTTAGAAGATGATGAGACGATGAAATGTGCTTCCATATGCAAAGTGTACATGTAAGGGGGAAGGGGAAAGGGAAGGGAGGAACCCTTAGATAAGCATAGACATTGCCTTATTTTTGAGCTTTCTAACGAATCTTTAAAATTATGTGAAAACAAATAAGAAGTTCAAGTGTAGCTAATCGTGTAGCTGATGATGATAAACTATGTATTATTTCAAAGAATTTTCCCATTCAAAAGAGTTCTTTAAGTTTATTGGGTGGTTTACAACGAATGGTTTGGTATTTTTTTATGCAGTTAAAGTTATGCTATTCTTTATATGATACATGAATTTCTGAATATTGATGTTGGTACCAGCAAGTTGAGTCTCACTCAGCGGACTCTATGGACAACAAAATGGAACACTGTTGGTTCCTGCATAATTTTCACAATATCTTCGTGTGTAATCCCATTTTGCAGCCACTCTATCAGTGCCTCTCTCTGAAGCCCACATCATTAAGAGGATGCTCTTTAAGAGGTAGCTCTTTCCCTATTGTATTTTCAGTATTTTCCATTCTCTGGGGCTCCTTTTATGGCACTCTATCAGACAGTGGTCCTCCACTATTCTTAGTTTTCAATGGCTAGTTTGTCAAGTGTGAATTGTCTTTTCCTTCTTCTTAGTCCACCTTAGTAATCCTGATGATATTTGAAAAAATGATGGCATAGCTTTCAACCTCACCACAAGTCACCATTGTATGACAAACTCTAAATGATAAATGATTGTGACTAGATTTATTTCCCAAGTAATAATAATAAATATATAGTATTTCCTCTACTAAAACCATCTGGGAATTTTTTAATATTATAATTGATTTTGTTACTTATCCTACCTATGTATATTTATATAACACTAATTATGTGAGTATAATTAACTATAGTGCATATAACATGATTTGTATATATTTCAAAACTGGATTATATATATATATGTGCCATTTCATAGTCCAGTCTTGATATCGATATTTGCTATCAAAGAAATAAGAACAAGGCATTCTGTAACTAGCAAAGGACCATGAAGGGAACCCATCTTTCCCAACCAGGCTGTAGCGATACTTGGAGTTGCTTCCCCCACACCATCTTTTTGACATGTGGAAAAGAATAATATATTATACTGTTGCAATTACTAACAAAATACAAGCACCAGGTTAGCAAATTAAAAGGTTAAATTTCTCAGCGCGACATTGACTCATCTATATTGCATATAAGAAATAAATATTTTATTTTCTGCATCATTCAATTCAATTTCTCAATATGCATTATTTGAAATAGAGGAGAATTAATGTTTTTATGGGATGCCTAGTCTAATTTGCTCTTCTTGCACTATGTCCTAAATCTTTTTGCAAGAGAAGAAACTGGCACAGTGAAATTACTACAGAGTAAGAAAGAAGATGTAAATTCATTCTCATCCCAGGCTGCTCCTAGTTTATTGGTAATCAGGTTGTTTAAAATTAGGAATTTATATTTATATTTCCATGGAAGCAATGTTCTAATCTGCTCTCTCAGTGTTGCCACAAAACCCAATATAATCCTTCATAAAATAAAATACTGTCCATTTTGACAAGTAAAATTAAGGTCAATACAACTTAATGGAAGCAAATCTTGTAGTGATTTTTTTTTTTTTGAGAGTGGTGACAAGGAAAAACCTTGAGGGGTCACAAAGCTGTGGGGGCTTTTCCACTGACTTGGAGATGAGGGACAAGACATGTTAAGTGGATGCGTAGAAAGACAGTCTCCAATGGCTGGTGCAAACACAGATCTCCATGAGTTTGGGTCAGAATGACAACTGAAAGCAATGGCATGCATGTGGTCATGCGTAAAGGAAAGTAAAACTGAGTATGTCTACAAAGAACTTCATGAGGTAGCCCAGTGCTCTTTTTCTAACTTTCCTTGTAATAAACAAATCATTTTCCATGAAGTGTTTCAAAGAAGGGTCATTTAAGGACCCCGGGGGTGGTGTGGGGCGAGTGGTGGACTGTTAACAGCAAGTTTCAAACCTACTAAGCACTCTTTGGGAGAAAGATGAGGTGGTTTGCTTCCCTGGAAGACTTAGAGTCTCAGGAACTGTAGAGAGAGGTGCTATGGCAGTAAGAAGAGCCATTTGGCAATCATGGATGTGGAGAAAAGTTTGATTTTCAGAATTTATTTTATAAATATTGGAATAACAAAAAGCTCATTTGTTATATCCTCTTGGGAATCATTCTACACCAGATGTGCACATTTGCACATCAGCAAAGAGCAAACAAGGATGTGAGGTAGGCATGTTAGGGCAGGAAAGCAAAAAAAAGAAATTTGTGTTTCTGACTTAATAAAAGGAAGAATCATGGGTCAAAAATATGATATTAAAAAGCAGAAATACCAACTCTGTTCCAAGTTGTAGAGCTGCCTTGGTGAATTTCATTAGCGTTTAATTATATACTAACTGACTTGGAGCATTGGTGGCCCTCTGGGCTAAGTGTGGAGCAGTAACTGCAAGGTCAGTGGTACACTTCCCCCAGCTGCTCCTCAGGAGTAATCCCAAGTTATCTGCTTCCATAAAGATTTGTAGCTTCAGGCTCTATATAGGGTCACTATGAATTGGACTCAATTAGATGAAAATTTGTTGTTGTTGTTATTGTTGTTGTTGTTGTTGGCGGCAACTTTTAAAAAATGAGTAACTCCAATTCCATAAGATACCTTTTCAAGGTGGCAACATTTTTTTAAGTGAAGTTGGAATTAAATAATAGCTCAGAAACAAATACCTTGAGGCTATAAAATTGCCCATGTTTTCAGAAATGAGCTAGAGAAAATTCTTCATTGTCTTTCTTTCTTGTTCCCACTTTTGATATGTTAATGCTATCTTGTTCCACACTTTATTTGCAACATCAAGAGCAGTAATTGATTTTCTTGTTATTACTTGCCCCCATTTTTGCCAGATATATGCGAGGGCTTCAAAAATCTTGTGGAATAAGTGGAATTAAAACATAAAGGAATTTTTGCACAATTTTTTGAAACTCCCTCATACAGCAAGAAACATCTTTGGTTTCTTGCACATATGTATGCACATGTGTATGATTATTACTGATCTTTAATTTTCATAATAATACTCATATTATTTGGTATAGGTAGAAACTAAAGTTCAGCAAGCTATATTTATATCAAATTATATTATTGTGCTTATTGACACATATACATCGTCTTTTCAGAAATACAGAAGTTCAGTAATTCAACCTTTCTATAAAGGATGAACTGTCATCACATCTCTCAAGTTCAGCATTCTTAGTGATGTCAAGGTCACATGACAAAGAGGGAAAATGATTGAAATCTGTCATTACAAGTTATCATTCAGCTGCAAGCATAAATTGGAAGTAGATCAATATGTTGGTAAAAACTCCATTTCTAAGCATTGCTGATCGACAAGATAAGCAGATATAAAGATCACAAAAGAATTGTGACTTCTTTGAAATTGTGATTTTTTTTTGCTGTGGAAATAAAATGATTTAAAAGTCAAATGCTGTAGCCAGCCTCCCACTACATCAAGACCAATGTCACTTACAGTTGAGTTTTTTTTTGTATGTACTTGTCTTATGTGTTTGTTTTTTTAATTTTAAAGTTGTTTATTTACTTTGACTTTAGCTTAGCATTGGGATAAATTGCTGTTTACAAACTGAGAAGCATATAAGAGAACTGTAAAAGATGGGAGAAACTTAGTTTTAAGTGTCTTAAAGCATACACCACCCAATTTAGGTATTGCCTCAACACCACAGATCCCTGGTCCTGGTATACATTGTTTTCTAATGTCTATAGAAAGCTATAAAAAGTTTGAATTAAAGTATTAATTATCTAAGTCATTTTTGTAATATAAAGTTACTCTAGTCATAAATATAAAAATATGTGCCTATATGAAAATATAAGATGACACATAATAAAATTTTTATTGTTATGAATTTTAGAATGACTATATTGCTCATGAATGGCATGGCCATAAAGTAATTCAGTGAAAAGACTGGGAAGAGTGGCTGTAAAATATGTATGATATTCTGTGACATTTTGTATAATAGCACACACAATGCTTTATTTTTCTATTCTTTTTTTTTTTTTTAAGGCATCATTGTCCTGGTGGTGGGAGTAGGAGGCCCAGCCTTTGCTCCTGTGAACGGGAATTGAACCTCCATCCCAGTGGGCCGCAGTCCCGCGCACAACCACTACGCCACCGGGGCTCAGCAATTTTTCTATTCTTTCTCATTTGAAACTCAGCACTTATAGAAAAGAAAGAATCAGGGCATAATAGTTGGAAAAGTTTAGAATGCATAGAAATAAAGGAAGCATTTACTAACCATAGTATTGTGGTTTCTAGACTTACTGTAGCTCTTCTGCCAAGAAAACCAGCAAGCCCACTAAATCTCTAACTCAGATACAACTCAAAGTTGGCAAAGATTAAAAGTGATAATAACCAGGGTGAAATTGTCTGACATTTTAGTCCAAAATCTATCCTACACTCTGTTAACAGTAATTTTATAGTAAATAGAATATTGGTGGAAACATAAGGAGCCTTCAGTAAACATTGCTTGGTTTGAATAATTCTGCTTTCTTTCAAAGTGTAATTGCTACATTAAAAATATTTTTCTAATGGTTGTAACTAGTTGCTATAGAAACAATTGAATGGAATTTTGATTTCGAGGACCCTCAGATTAAGAAAAAGAAGAAGAGTAATCAGTCAGGAAAGCAGCCAAGAGCACCTATGATTGGGAGAAAGTCACAGGCTTTATAGAAAGCAGACTAAAGGTGTTTCTGTAAAATTAATTGTTCACATGAACAAAGTGGCAAAGGAAGTGGCAGGAACAGGAACCAGAGATTAAACATTGCCTTTGTTCCTTGACAGATGGTTCTTATGATAAGTGAGATGGGGAGATAGCAGAGATTAGAAAACTCACCAGGACTAGACAGTGTCACGAGAAGCAAGAAAAACTAAGTTGTGATCAATTATTATTTTAAGAATTTCAGGTAATATGTACACACACAACACTTGAAAAACATCATTTAATGCAAAGATTCCAATGACATTTGTTGTATTGGTAGGTGCCATTGAGTTGACTCTGACCATGGCGAACTTATGCACTACAGAAGAAAACACTGCACTCTCTTACACCATCCTCACAATGGTCCCTGTGCCTGTGTCACTGATGTAGTCACTCTATCAGTCCATCTCATCGAGGGCCTTTCTCTCTCACCATCCTTTCACTTTACCAAGCATGACGTCCTTCTCCATGAATGGGTCTCTCCGGACAATATGCCCAAAGTATATAAGATGAAGTCTTGCCATGCTTGCCTCTAAAGAGCACTCTGACCTTATTTCTTCCAATACAGATCGGTTTGTCATCTTAGCAGTCTATGCTACTTTCTTCTCCGTCTTTCATCACAATTCAGCAGCATCCGTTCTTCTAAGGTCTTCCTTATTCAAGGACCAGTCTTCACTAGTATATGATACAATGGAAAGAATACAATGGCTTGGGTAAGGAGCACCTTAACCGTCAAAGTAACATCCTGGCTCTTCATTACTCGAAGGAGGTCCGGGGGACTAGATTTAGCTAATACAGTATGTCTTTTGATGTCTTGCCTGCTGCTTCCATGAGCATTCATTGTAGATCCAAGTAAGATAAAAGCCTTGACAACTTCAACCATTTCTTCATTTACTATGATGCTACCTATTGATCCAGGTGTGAGGATTTTGGCTTTTTTACAGTAAGTTGAAATCTACACTGAAGGCTAAACCCTTGATCTTCATCAGCAAGTGCTTCAATTCCACCTCAGTTTCAGCAAACATGGTTGTGTCATCTGCATAACACAGGTTACAAATAAGTCTTCCTCCAAATTATCAAAACTCTAAATTAAGACCTCTTTTATGTACCTTATTATACTGAAATAAATATCTGTGTTTTCTACATTTTTCTGATGAATTTCAAAAGCAAGATATACATTAAAAACTAATTGGAATTTACCGGTTAAGATTTTTTTACTCAAAGAATATTTATGCATTAGTGTAAAAGCAGTTTAATTCTAAAGTTTAAAAATCAAAATACAAGTGACATAATGATAAATTAAAGAAATACATTTCTTTATTACTTTTTACACAATTCTAGGATAAGGCTAAGATAACATAATAATGCCTTAGTGGTAGCTACCTGGTGATGCAAAAGTTGGAATTTCATTCCTTTTAAAAGATCAATATTTGAACACTGAGCTGTCTAGATTATATGCATACCCAAAGTATTCCAGAGTTTGTGTTATTGTTTTAAAATATGTTGCCTAAAAATACTTTTGGCATTCTTACTCCCCCAAAGTTGGTCTTATCCTCTGCTCTGCAAAGTGACATGTGTCTAGTTGTCAGATATAGTTTACAATTTAATAATAATCTGGTCTTATCCAATATTAAGATATTGATCCTAAAGGGTTTTTTTGGGGGGTGGGGGGGGCATCACTGCTCTCTGGTGGTGGGAGTAGGAGGCCCAGCCCCACTGCTGGAATTGAACCTCCGTCCCAGTGGGCCGCAGTCTCCCAGTGGGCCGCAGTCTTGTATTTTTTCTAATGCATAATGTGTATATAAACACGCCAAAGACATTTGAAAGCAAATAATAATAGTGTTAGGGGCTTTCCATATTATGTGACAGGCATTGTGCACAGAACTCACGATTACCTCAGGCAATTTTCTTAATAATCCTTTAAGACAAGCATGATCATCCTCATTTGACAGGAAAACAAATGCTTACAGGGATTGACCAAGATCACACAAGATAAATGTCACAGCCAGGATTCAAACCCCAATCTCTGTGACTCTGGAGAAACCTCACTGGATGAAAGAAACATTACCCCAGGGAAATCCCACATAGAAACAACAGCCGAAGTCTGTCACCAATAAATTACAGATTTATGGCTTGCCAAAATGAATTTTTGCTTCTAGGCCTAATGATTTCTGTACCTATAGAGTCCAAGTGAACATTCAATCTATTTCAAGTAAAGTGAAACAAGACTGATTCTGTGATGGTTTTACTCAAAAGAACAATTGGTGAATGGTAACATTTCAAATTCTGATTTAGCCAGCTAAGGAGGACTATTTGGGTTGGGGGAGGAGGGAATGGAATCTTTCAGCATTCTTTCTACAGTCCCTCTGAGTACAGAGGAATTGACGACCCTAGCCAAGCTCCAGGTGCCTCTGTATACTCCCAGAGCTGGAGGGTCTACTGTTTATCGTTGAATTGGAGCATAAAATGTCTTGACATTCTTACACTGCAACAACAACAGAGCAATAATAAGTACAGCAAGAGCAGTTAGTTACCCGTGGTGCACAGCAGAAACACGAACTGACCACCTAACTTATACCTGCTCTGAAGCTGAAATTCATTACATCTCGTGGCAAATCAGAAAATTAGCACTCCTCAGTAATTATCTATACAAAACAAAACTGCTGGCAGGAGTGGTGTTAAGGTTTTGAGTGCTATGTGCCAATGTGAGCAGCATTATTCATCACTACAATATCGATAGTGGATACCATGTTAGCACTAAAAGATGTTTATTCTACTATCAGCATTCATTGGCATGCCCCTAAAGCCAATATTGAGTGAAGAGAAAAACAGTTAAAAACAGTGCTTTAAAAGAAAAAAAAAATGAGCCGATACCAAGAGCACAAGTAAAAAGAAAATGTTTTGAAAATAATGTTGGCAACAAATGTACAAATGTGTTAAACACAATGGATGGCTATATGAATTATGATGAGTTGTTCAAGCCCCCAATAAAAATGACTAAGAAAAAACAAGCAGTGTTTTGCTTACTTATGAACACAGAAAACTACCAAGCCTACAGCCAATATGTCTTAGTGACACTATAGGGTTACTGATTCGACGTCTTTATAGGATTCGAAAACATAGCCCTTCATGTGTAACAAAATGCTCTGATTTAGAATACATCCTAAGAATAGAATGCATTATGCTCCATCTGTTGTAGACTACTTTCCTGGAAAGCTCAAGCTCACTGCCATCGAGCAGAAGTGGATATATCAGGGTCCTGGATTGGACAAGGGAGAACTGCCCCTGTGGGTTTTCAAGACCACACCCGCTTACAGAAGTAGAAAGATCTGTCTTTCTGCCACACTTGCCTAGAAAAAGTTAGGAAATATAGCTAACCACTTTTGCAAATGGCCAACAAGAAATGGAGGGGTTTAACTGGAAGAATTTAATGAAGATATGTTCACAGACGCTGGACAGGATTAAGACTACCAGGAAAAGTTGTTGTAGTGTGTAGGAACTAGCAGCAACTGCAAGTCATTATCAAGCCTGGATGTGACGTGCGAGAGAAGAAGACAGAACAACGGGTTCAACTGAGTGTTGGAAGCGTGGAAGAAGAGCTATCTGGCAAGAGCTTTAACTGAAGAGGAACCCAGTCACTGGCAGTGCTTAACAAAGCAGAAAAGAGGAGAAGGAATCAATTTTGCACCTGGAAACAATCGGAATCAATGTTTCTCCCCTGGAATCTCTTGCTCATACACCTTTCATTGGTCAGAAACCAGGCCCCTGAAGTAATTCAGCCTGTAGAGGGCAGCACCCTAGGCGAACAGCTGAGCAGAGGAGGACAGGGATAGATAGGAAGGAATAAGATTAAAATGCATGAATACTTTTCTGATCTCTAAGTACTTAAATAGCAAAGGGAAAGAATCAATTCTAGATGATTTAGAAAATATTATAGCTCATCTAGACTGCCCCCCCCAAATGAACAGCCTATAGGAAAAGCATTATAACAAATGATAACTGGAAATCTGAATCTCTATAATACATCACTCATCCATTAAAAAAAGTCCATTTTAAAGCATGAAGTAGTAGACCAAGTAATAATGTAATATGAACAGATTTCTTTCATAAGAGATAAATACATATGAGCTAGTAGACAAAAGAAGAATGTCTAGTGCCATCAGTAGTCAAGGAAATACACATTAGAACTAAATAAAATCTATTTTTCTGATCAAATTATATTATATACACTAATACTTAACACTGACAAGGATGTAGTCAAATGGAACTTCCATATCCTATTAATGGTAGTGTAAAATTTTAAGGGAATGCTGGTTGCATAGTGGTACATGTTAGGCTACAATCTGAAAGGTCCGTAGTTTGAAATCACCAGCCTCCTCTGGAGAAAGACAATTTTTTTCCCTACTCCCTCAAAGAGTTTCATTTTCAGAAACTCACAGAGGCAATTCTATTCTGTCCTATACCGTTTCTGTGAGTCAGAATTGACTCAATGGCAGTGAGTTTTGGGTTTTGGTTTTGGTAAATCAGTACATTTCTGAATATCAATTTAATAGTAGGTTCATCTGTGATGTTTCATCTTAAGGTAATGACTAGAGACATGGATAAAGATTTATGTATACATTTGTGAATAATAACTTTTAAATATTAGATAAAAAAGAAGGAATAAGTGCTTAACATTATTTGAATGATGTGGTCGTTATGTAGTTGTCAATTTAAGGGTTAAGCATGTGGGGTAGAGTCTAGCCTGTCAATCAGTTCATAGCCAGTGAGATCTCTGTATGGGCATGGCCTTCTCCTGAGAATTCTGGGAAATCTGTACTTCTTCCTGGAAAGTGGGAGACACCTCTCTCTCTCTCTGTCTCTCTCTCTCTCTCTCTCTCTCTCTCTCTCTCTCTCTCTCTCTCTCTGATGACTTCCCTGGGAGACATTATAGCTGAGAAGACACATGAAACTACCCTAGTGCCATGAACCAGAAAAGCCACATGGATTCAACAAGAACTCTGAAACCAGAGACGCCACAGAGAACCCCCTGCCAGTGCCAAGATGCTTACAACATCTCTGAATCCAAAGACTTCGTACCCACTGGCTTGTGATTGTCTTGCATTTGGCTTCATTGTATGTGTTTCGTGAGTCTGAGGAGGACTTTATAGATTGGTATCAGACATATGGCCTCGTATCAGACTTATGGGCTTGGACTGGACTGGGTGGTGATGTTTCCTTAACATATAATTACACTTTATATTATGAATTTCTCTAGTCTACCCAGACTAATACAAATGGTTAGACAAATCATACAACATCATCCTATCAAGTTGTCTGAAGCCATTAATATGTTATTACAACAAATCTTTATATCATTTGGTAACAAAAAAGATGTATACAAAACTACATATACAAGACCACAACCACATTTAAAGGTAAAGAAGGAAAAAAATCATGAAGAGTATCAAAATATTAACATTGTTTTTCTGTATGCTGGGAATATGGTGATTTTCCCCTTTTCTCCTTTTTATACTTTTCAATTTTTCTAAAGTGAAGATATATTCATTCATATTTGTTTGAAGTCTGCATCAGTCACTGTCCTGATGCTAAGAAAGACGAAGTTCAACAGTTGCAATCTACTCATTTTTATCTTGTAATTTTAAAAAACATACAGTTTTATCAGTTTTCTAAATAGGACAAACAATAGTGGATATATTCTTCACTTGATTTCTATCCCTCACACCACATTTCCAAAGCAAAGGGAATCCTGGTCACTTTATATAGCAAATATAGCCAACACTTTATGGAAAGTAAATCAACAGGTGAATGTAAACAATGAATTTCAGTTAATTAAAAGGTATCCATAGTGGTTCATTAATTATAGCAAATGTATAATATGTACTGTTAGCATCTTGCTAATAACTGGGGAGAGTGTACAGAGGAGTGGGAACATATAGGAATTCAATATTCTCTGCACAGTTTTCCTGTAAATGTAAAACTGCATTAAATAAATAGAGTCTACTTAAATCAATAAAGCTTTCAGGAGAAAATACTATCTTTATGACCTATAGCTTTAAAAAATGGTCTACTGGACTAAATTAAAATTAAACTGTTACTTATCAAACCCTCCAAATAGAGTGAAAATGCAAGCCAATGTAAGGAAGAAAATTTTTGTGATTCATCTATAAGGGTCATATCCAGATTTTCTAAAAATAAAAAACATTTTATTGGGAGCGCATACAACTCTTATCACAATCAATACATGTATCTAGTGTATGCAAATGACATGTGTACATTTGTTGCCAACATCATTCTTGAAACATCCTCCTTCTACTTAAGCCCTTGGTATCAACTCCTCATATTTCCCCTCATATCCCGATTTTATAACGAACTCTGGGATCAACTTGATGGCAGTGACCTGTCTTTTTTCTCTTTCATTTTTGCTTGTTTTTATTCTGTAACTTTAAGTAAAACTCACTACCATTGAGTCAATTCTAACTAATCGTAAACTTGTATGACATTAACTTCTTCCAAGGTGGGTTAGAACTATTGACCTGGTGGTTAGCAGACCAGTGTATAGCCCACTACACCATCAAGACTTCTTTTGTTTCTCACATAGCAATATAGAAAAGATAGACTGGGTGAAAATGGAAGTAAAGTTCTGACAGATAGTCACAAGAAATGATTAATGAATGAACATAAAAAAGTTCCCAAATATTAATCATCAAGGATGCAAATTAAAACCAGAATGTGACACTGCCATGCTCAAATTGGATAGGGGGGGAAAAAGGCAAACAGTATTAAATGTGGAGAGAAGTAATTCAGAAATTTCAATACAAAGTGTGTACCCAAGAGAAAAGTATGCAATTTTAAAACAAATCAAAAGAGTTTTGTACTAGCCCCAAATAACAATTCAAATGTCCATCAACAGTAGAATGGATAAATAATGGTTTAGTGGGTGCACTGTAGGTGCACCAAGAAGTAACTACAATTACATCGAACAGCATTTATAAATATTACAAATGTATTGTTACTAGAAAAAAATCAGGCACAAAAGAGTCTGCATGTATGACTCTATGTGTACAAGTTCCAGACAGTCCAGCTGGCCGACCACATTGGATTTCAGATAGTGAGCCGCCCTGGCAAGGCCAAGGAGTACCTGCAAAGGAGGGGTTTTCTGATTATATTCTATTTCTTTATCTGGGTACTGGTTATGTACTTAATATGTTCATTTCATGAAAGCTTACCCAGGGCATCATTTCTGAATATGTTTTAAATCTCTAATAGAATTTGCATTATATGATGATATATAATTTTTAAACTGCTGCCATCATGTCAACGCGGACTCATAAGTGACCCCGGAGGGTTTCAGAGGCCATCAGTATTTACAAGAATAGAAAGCCCCACTGACCACACCCATCTCAGCCCAACATATAACCACTACGCCTTCAGGACTCCTCCTTGATCATATGTATATTACCTAAAGAATCCTGGTGCGATGATGGTCAAGCACTAGGGTACTAACTAAGAGGCTAGCAGTTTGAACTCGTCTAGCTTTTCTGTGGGAGGAAAAACTAATCACCTGTTTGGGAAAGATTGTAGTCTTAAAATCCCTATTTTTCTGTTCTACTCTGTCACATGGGTTTCCGTGAGTCTAAATCAACAGCATTTAACATTATGTGTGTATGCATGTGTGTGTCTATATTCATATATGCATGTATTCACAACATTAAGTGTGTGTATGTGTGTGTCTATATTCATATATGCATGTATTCAGCACCTATGTAGCTGTTAGGTGCTGTTGAATTGCTACCAATGCATCCTCTCCAGCATGCACAGCAGAATGAAATGTGCCTGACCCTGCATCATCCTCAGCATAGTGGCTGTTTGAGCCTAATGTGGCAGCTGCTATGCCAGTCTCTCCTTGAGGTTTGTTCTCATTTTCTTGGATCTTCTCCTTTGCCACACATGATGTCCTTCTCAAAGGACCTGCTAACCTGTCTTTCTATTTTCACGTCCAAGGACCATATCAGATCTGTTCAGTCTTCTGGAAGTGCAGAGGTATATTCGCCATTCTTTGCCAGCACCATAACCCATCGATTCTTCCTCAGATGTGCATTGTCATTAGCTCCTGTTGTGTTGATTCCAGTTTATGGTGAGGCCACACATAATGGAAGTCTCTTCCACCTTGCACCTCTTTTTTGCTTTCATCTTTCATTTATATGTGTTTTATTACACATAAAGTGACTATGTGTCAGAGTCAACTTGACAGCAGCTCAAAACAATGTGTGTTTATACTATTCCAGAAAATGTATAAGCTAGTGATTCAGAATTAAATGAAAATAGCACCCAGATACCAACTTCCTATATTGGATTCTGGTAGTGGTTGAATGCTGTCCTACTACAGAGAGGTCCTTAATTGCAACCTAGCTGCTTCATGGGAGAAAGACAAGACTGTCTGCTTCTGCCTTGGAAACTCTGTGAAAAAGTCGGCGTTGACTGAACAGCAGCAAGTTCTATTGTCATTTGGTCTTTTTGAAGGCACGACAATCAAGGAACACATTTTTCTTCCCAAAGTATAGGCATTTAAAAGGGTGGTTCCCTTTTTGCACTTCTCTCTCTCTCTCTCTCTCTCTCTCTCTCTCTCTCTCTCTCTCTCTGTCAAGTGAGCATATCCAGAAATTAAGATTGTTGCAGTCAGAAGTCATAACTCCCTGCTCACAAGAATGAATTAGAAACCCCCCTGGGACAGACAATGGTGTCGAAGGTTAATTGTTGTTTCTATATAGGTATCAATTTTCTTTTCAGAAGGCTATCCAGTGGGATTTACCACTTGTCAGTTTGTCTAAAAACTAGTTAAACGTGTGGTGGGGGGAAGGGAGAGGCTTGGTTTGGTTTCAGCCTAGTTTATCCTTCAGTTTTGCTTTGAAGGGGGTAGACAACTTCTGGCCTTTTCAATTACTGCCCAGTATTTGAGAGGTTTTTTGTTGTTGCTTTAATTTAAAAACTGGGAAATGTAGTGCTAAGACTGTAAGGACACAATATGTGCTTAACTTGTGGCACTACTCTGCTTCAATGCTTTTTTTCAGAAAGCAGTGTTCACAATATTAAGCTGTACTTTTCAAAGTAGATGAAATAATAAAAGGAAACCCAAGATAACACCGAATACAGCAAGGCTAATGTCATGAAGTAATTAATGCATTTAAAATGCAGAAAACAATGGTTAATGTGAGTGCAAAAGAAGCATTAGTTCCAGTTGAGAAAGCATTACAAAAGTCCATTTTGTAACTCAACTTTCCCGATCATGAGGGTCCCTGGAAATTAGACCAAGTGAATGACTCGAATCATGGATGTGGGCTTTGTCTTGATGACAGGGCTCAGAAGCTGGGTTGTTGTCAGGTGCTGTTAACTTGGTTCCAACTCAAAGCAACGAAGCACAGCAGAAACCTGTGCTGTCTTCATAAGATGTGCTATGCTTGGCCTAATTCTTGCAGATACTATAACATTCCATCTTTTCAGGGAAGCTTTGGGGTTGGGTAGAGGTGTCTCTTTTCCACTGTTTTAGTGAGCATTATGTCCAGCATTATTTTAGTAACCATTATGTTCCAGCAACTAGTCCCTCCTGACAACATGCCCAAAGTGTTTGAGACCAAGCCTTGTCACCTTTGCTTCTAAGAAGCATTCCTGTTGTACTTCTTCCAAGACACATTTGTTTCTTCTCCAGAGAGTTTATGGTATATTCAGAATTCTTTTCAAACATCATAATTCAGATGCAATTAGTTCTGGTTGTCCTTTGTCCATCTTTTGCATGTTATGAGGCTGTTGAAGATATCATGGCTTGGGATCAGGAATATCCCAGTTTTCAAAGTGGCATATTTGCTTCTTATGTAATACATCTTTTGATATCTTTGTTGCTACTTCTATAGATGTTGATTATAGAACCAGGTAAAATTATATCCTTGAGTGATTCATCATGATGTTGTTTATTGATCCAGTTATGAGAATTTTTTAAAGAAGCTGTGTAACTAACATAGGGCAAGTTACTTAACTTCTCTGAGTCTCAATTTCCTGACAATGGAAAATGAGGATGATCAAACCAGTTATCATGCAGAGCTTCTGTGAAAACTAAGTGAAGACTTAGTTCTAAAATGGTTTTGCATCCAGAAAAATTCTGTATGATCATTATTGTGTTTGGATAATTCATTGAATATGCTTATTTTTTAAAAAATACTTTTATTGGGGGTTCTTACAGCTCTTGTCACAATTCATACATTTCATACATTCATATGTGCCAAGCACATTTACACATGTCACCATCATCATTTTCAAAGCATTCTCTTCCCACTTGAGTCCCTGATATCAGCTTCCCATTTCTTCCCTCTTCCTCCCTCATCCTTCCTCCCTCCCTCACAAGCCCTTGATAAGTTATATATTTTTTCCACATCTTACATCATCCTCTGTCACCCCTCACCCACTTTTCCAGTATTCATCCACCTGGGAGGGGCTTACAGACTGATCTTGTGATCAATTCCCCCTTTTTCCCCCCTCCCCTCCCCTAATCCTCCTGATATCTCTCCTCTCCTTGTTAGTCATATCTATCTTAGATTCCCTGTGTTGTGAGCTCTTTTCTGTATCAGTGTGCATGCTCTGGTGTAATCCAATTTGTAAGGTAGAATTGAGGTCATGATAGTGGGGTGAAGGAAGCATCAAAGAGCTAGAGGAAAAATGTGTGTTTCATAGGTGCTATGCTGCACCCTGACTGGCTCATCACTTACCGTGTCCCCTCTATGTGGGCATGTCCAAGTGTCTACAGATGGGCATTGGGCCTCCACTCCATGCCTACCCCCACCCCCCATTCACCTTGGGTATGGTTTTATTCTGGGTCTTAGATGTCTGAAACCTGATCCCATTGACCCCTTGTGATCATACAGGCTGGTGTGCTTCTTCCATGTGGGCTTTGTTGCATCTGAGCTGGATAACCACTTGTTTATCTTCAAGCCTTTAAGACCTCAGATGATATATCTTTTAATAGCCAGGAACCATCAGCTTGCTTCACCACATTTGCCTATGCACCTATTTTGTCTTCAGTGATTGTGTCGGAAAGGTGAGACTCACAGAATGCCAGATTGTTAGAACAAAGTGTTCTGGTGTTAAGAGAGTACTTGAGTTGAGGTCCAATGTCCATCTGCAACCTTAATTTTTAACATATATATGAGTACATAGTTCTATTCCCCACTCTCATTATATATATGCATATATTTACATATGTATATGCTTGTATTTAGACCTCTATAAATGTCCTTTGCCTCCTGGTTCTTGACTTTCTTTTTACTTCCCTCTTGTCCTATCATCATGTTTGGCCTTCATTCATGTTTAGCAATTACTCGCTGCTGTGTTGCCCTTGATTGAGCCCCACCAGGCATCCTAGGTCCTTCCTTCCATGGATTTTCATTCAGTTGTACCCTGTCCCTAGGCTGTCCCTCCCCCACCCCCCACTTCCTTTCTCCCACTTCTCCCATATCCCCCCTGGGACCATTGATCCTGTTCTTTTCATCTCCAAATTATTTATCCCACCTATCTTATCTAAATAGACATACAAATACATTCTGACCCTCTCTTACCCTTAAAGTAATTTATCTAAGGAAGTAGTGAAAATTACCTTTCACATCACTATGTTGAGGTCTGTTTATCCTTATTGTTTTAGAATAGGATTTTTCAATAATTAAATGAAGTTACTATGTTCCATTTCATAACCAGCTTGTCTAAGTCTTCAGAATGATGTTCCCTTGTCCCAAATCGTCTCTACTATATAACAATGCATTTGGGTGTGTCTCTTTGTGTGTGCGCCCCTCTTCCTCCTCCCCTCCTCCCCCCGACACACACAAGCACAAGCACATGCATCATTTGAACAGTACGTTCCTGGAGATCCTAAAGGGTAGAGGGACTGGGGTTGGAACATCATTCCATTTTCATAAATATTTTTCTGTGTGTGATAAAAGAAGCAATTATTTAGTGAACAATTATTATGTGTCAAGCATTATACTCTACACTCATTTGATCCTCACTATAGTTAAATACACTTAGTGTTGTTTATCATCATTGCTGATGAACAAGAAGGTTATAATCAGAATGATTTAGTAGCATGACCATAGTCACATACCTACTAAATAAAGTCTGGATTTTAATCCACCCTTGTCTAATTTCATTCTCAAGCCCTTTCCATTTACTGATTGGTTATTTGCTTCCAGTGTTTTCACTAGTTTTGAGTCTGTACATGACTGTCTCTTTATGCATTTCATGCTTGGTGTGCCTGCAATGAGTAGAGTAAAATATGAACCCATAAGGAAGATAATTAAGGTATGAGTCCTATGCCTACAGAACTGGCATAACCCATTGGCAGAAGGATGGCAGGAAACAAATTACTACAACACATGGAAGGACTTAAAGAGGTCCATCAGAGATGGAACATCAGTTTCCCTACCTATGAAATGGGAGTAACAATTTTCTATAAGGTTATGGCTGAAGTAAAGAGAAATGGATGTTCAATTATTTACCAAAGACTGACTCAGAGTAAATGCTCAGCAGATGAAATCTGTGATGTTACCGGGTAGTCCCTAAACAGGGCTAAGATATAATGCTAGCAAAGCAACTGAGAGTTAGATTTTGAGAGCCTTGAATGCCCGTCTAGAGGGTTTGGGCCTTCTATTTGATAAAAAATATTTCTGTGCCAAGGTCACATTCTGAAAAGTAATCATTCTGAATAGAAATTAAAGCTGATGTCATTTCACATTGCCTTTCAAAATTTATTTTGAGATGGAGTTGGTGGAAGCAGTTGGAACCAGTTGAAAGGGGTTTTGTATTTGATGTACTGAAAGGAAAGATGATATTTTCCAATCTGAAGTCCCTCCCCCTTTTTCCCCCACAGTAATTAGCCAACGCCAAAGGCAGCAACTGGAGTCCGTGAGCTACTCCTCTCGATACGCTCTGGGCCTCTTTTATGAAGCTGGCTCGAAGATTGATGTCCCTTGGGCTGGGCAGTACATCACCAGTAATCCGTGCATACGTTTCATCTCCATTGATAATAAGAAGCGCAATATAGGTCAGTACCCCCATTATTTCCCTTAAATACAATTACAATGGTGGGTGTAGATCATGAAAAATGCTGTTGAATTGAGTGTTGCCATTCTGAAAGGAGCAAGCATTTAACTCCCAGACACAAGGGATAAAACTTAATGTCACATTTGGCCAATAATGAAATACATAGTGAAACAAGCAAAGTTTTTCAGAAAATCATTTACCACATGGTTTGTATTACTGAGTTTGTGAAAAGAGTGTTAGAAGGTTTAAGATTTCAAAATGGCCCAAGTTCTACTTTAATATGGATCCATCTATATGTAAATGTGTCTTTCATGATTCTTTTCTGAGTGGAGTTGATTTTTATTGTGTTTTAATAAATGCTGCTCTTTCTATTTTTTAGGCTAGAAATGAAAAGCAACTTTTTGCTGTGGTATGAAAAATTATCCACTTGAAGATATTCTTATTTGTTTAGATCTCATCTTGAATAATAAGCAAACTATCTTCATATATCCTGCAGTTAAGATAGGTAGTTTTTTTTGTCAGAGATTTCTTTAATAAAATGCAGTAAAATTTGCACCTACATTTTTGTTGAAGATAGTTATGAAAATGAGATCTGAATTACAAGGAAAGCATAACTCTGCTTTATTTCAGGCATAAAGGTGAAAGTGTCATCATATTGTATAATTGTGGTAATCTCTGAGATACTCTTTTATGAGGAGTAAGTGGTAAGGGTACAAAATGACTACACATGTGTAAGGAATTGTCATTTCAATTTGTTATCGTGTTTTATGGGGCATTGATTGTTTCATCAAACCATTAGTTAGAAGCCTTGTTTGATAAAATCACTAACTGTTTCTTGACTTGCCAGAACTTCATAATGATAGAACTGGGTTGGAGTATGGTTTTTATATCAAAGCACGTGATCTTAGGAAAATGTTTCTTTTAAAACTTAAAACTCTCTAAGGGCCAGACTGTTTATGTTAACATGATACCACATATATGGACAATCAGCAGTTCATGAAATGGGCTAACCATTATTTTTAACTCTATAAGTGCTTTCTTCTGGGAGAAGGAAAATAGACCTTGGTCATCTCATAATATATATACCATGAATTAGACATTATAATTTGGGTATTTATTGAGTAGATTTTATATCTGTTAGAATGTATC
This sequence comes from Nesogale talazaci, assembly GCA_004026705.1. Taxonomy (NCBI): domain Eukaryota; kingdom Metazoa; phylum Chordata; class Mammalia; order Afrosoricida; family Tenrecidae; genus Nesogale; species Nesogale talazaci. Next base: position 31,970 of record PVJH01005934.1, on the reverse strand, counting down.
TATGTGTTTGTAACACATACACATATACACACATGCATGCCTGAATCTAAACTTGTCTAAGTGATAACATTTGTTATATTATCTAAGAAAAAAGATTGAGTGGCCTAGGATTGGTTAATTCAGGAACTGAGAAATATCTTCAAGGGTCGAAGGCCTCATTTGCAGAGGACTGGGGACAAAATGACAATAGGAGTTGGAGTCATATCTAGACCCAAGAACCAACTTAGGAAAAAGAATGACTCTTTTTGTGGGGGAAGCAATTTATTTTGTATATTACAGACCATTAGAGTAACTTGTTTATTTAGTCTCATGTAGATTATGTTTTTTTCCAATAGTTATTTTTTTAATACAACTCTTTTTTTTAACCATTTTATTGAGAACTCTTATGAATGACCCTTAGTGCTACAGCCTCTTTCTAACAATCAGGGAAATCTGTCCAGAAGCTCTACCACTGACTTTCCTTTTGGTTTCAGAGACCAGCTAGGGATCACACAACTTGTCCTAAACCAATCACTACCACCACCACTGGGCCAGTTCTGACCCATAGCAAACCCCGATGTGGGGCTTGCAAAGTACTCTCTCTTTAGGGGAGCAGATAGCCACTTCTTTCTCCTGCAGAACAGCTGATGGTTTTGAAATGCTGACACTGTGGGTTAGCAGCTTAACACATAACCCAGTATCTCACCAGGACTCCAACAACATTCCAAAGACACTTCTTAATCACTGAGAAGAGAGAGATATTGACCTTGAAACCCAGAATAGTGAAGAAAAGTACAGCTGTATCCTTGAAGAAAGAAGTGGGGAATGGATACTGAGTTGACAACCAGTAGTCGATTATCTTTATGTGGAGTCATAACTTATGTGGGAAGCAATGTTCTAAAGATGTCACATGAAAAGAAGAATTATGTACACTCAAAATTACCTATGAAAATCCCTTAAAACTGCCTAATAATTTAAAGTGACACATCAACTCTCAATATGTTCAGTAAACTCATTTTTGCAAAGGTTATTGGATTTTGGTTTCTTTGAGTAAGGCCAGATGAAACCATTGGTTTGTACTTAGAGGTTGAAATGATATTTTCTTTTTTGAAAGCATTTAGGAGAAATGCTTATGTTTCCCCACAAGGTGGATGGAGTGGGGTCAGCTGGCCTTGCATCTCGGCATGTCTATCTAGATAAGATAGGCTGGATGAACAATCTGGAGGAGAAAACAATGGGACTGGTGGTTAAGGAGGGATATGGGAGATGGGGAAATGAGGTGGTGTTGACCATGTCAGGGACAAGGGAACAACAAGTGATCCAAAATCAGTGGCAAGATGGGTTTACAAGGCCCAACAGGGATTGATCAAGAGTAATGTAACAGAAAGAAATTACTGAAACACAAATGAAGGATCAGAATGATGGTGGGATAAGAGGAAAGTAAAAGGAAATAGAAGAAAGAACTGGGAGGCAAAGAGTATTTACTGAGGTCTAAATACAAGCATGAACATAGGTAAATATATTTAGATATGATGATGGGGAAAGAGATCTATGTGCATATACTTAAAGGATTAGTATTAAGGCAGCCCATGGACATTGGAGCTCCACTCAAGTACTTCCTCAATGCAAAAACACTTTGTTCTATTAAATTGGCAACCCTTGATGCTCACCTTCCTGACACAATCAGTGAAGACAAATGTGTACACAAACAAATATGGTGAAGAAAGATGATGGTGCCTGTCTATCAAAGATATAGCATCTGGGGTCTGAAAGGCTTGACAATAAACAAGAGGCCATGTATTTTGGAAGCAACAAAGTCCACATGGAAGAAGCATACCAACCTATGGGACCAGAAGGCATCAGAGGTATCAGGTATCAGGCATCAAAGAACTAAAAATTTTATCATTATAAATGAGGAGGAGTGCAGAATGGGGACCCAAGCTCCATCTGCAGGAGAAGTGACATCCCCTTACAGAATGGTCCTGGGGAGGAGATGAGCCAGTCAGGACACAGTGTAGCAGCGATGAAATCTGCATCTTTCCTCTAGTTCTAAAATGCTTCCTCCCTCCCACTATCATGATCTGAATTCTACCTTACAAATCTGGTTGGACCATAGGATGTACACTGGTACAGATAGGAACTGGAAACATGGGGTATCCAGGAAAGATGATCCCCTTAGGACCAGTGGGGAGAGTGGCGACACCAGGAGGATGGAGCGAGGATAGAGTAGAAAGGGGAACCGACTATAAGGAGCTACATATAATCTCCTCCCTGGGGTATGGACAACGTGAAAGTGGGCAAAGGGAGACATCAGATAATGTCCGTCAAGACAAAATTATAATAGTTTATAAATTATCAAGTGTCCATGAGGGAGGGAGAATCAGGGAGGGGATGGAAAAAGGAGGAGCCAATACCAAGGCCTTAAGTGGAAAGAAAATATTTTGAGAATGATGATGGCATTAAAGGTACAAATGTGTTTTGCATATAATGAATGTATGGATGGATTGTGCTAAGAGTTGGGTGAGCTCCCAATAAAATGATTTTTTTTAAAAAAGCACGAAGGAGAAAAGAAATAGCAGTATTATGTCTACTAACAGATGACATCTCAGCATACAGTCAGTGTTATTAAAGTTAAAAAGAATATAATAAAAAATATCACTAGATTCTCATATTCTCCAGTATTTTAAATAGTGGAACTACAAAAGCATTTTTTTTCAAAATTAATTATGACAAATTTAAAGCTAGTGGGATACATGAACTGGAAGTCATGGGATTGCTTCAGCCTTTGGGGGTGGTACTTCAGCTCGGAAGGAAATACCTGCTTTACTATGTCAGTTTTATGGAAAATTAATCTTGGATTTTTAAGGATTTAAATTATGTGAGGCCTCCAGTAATGACATCCCCCAACATAAAATCTAACTGCCTTGTGTTTAAATTATTATTCTATCTCTGGGTGGCAGGGTGCTAAGTCTGTCTAGTGAAAATCTCATAGTAAGGTAAATGTCCACATAATGTTAACTTCACAGCATTTTATTATATTGAGTCTTAACTAGTCCAGTAAGAACCATTTCTTTATGCCACTAGCATTACCCTGCACTCAACTTTTCTTTCAGACTTTTGATTGAAGCAAAAATTATTACTATAATACACACTTAAGTAATAAATATTGTGTTCTGTCAAGATAGGGCAGCAACAACATAGAAAAAAGCTGGTCGGGTTGAAATCACAAAATATAGTCTGTTGTTAAGCCTGGAAGAGAACAACAGGAAAAGGAATTAGTGGTTCAAACCAGACAAAAGGTCAAGGAGTAGCCATTTGTCAGATGTCAGGATTAGCAGAAAGCCACAACTAGAATCCAAGTTGACTTTAGACAGAAAGGGCACTATTAAACATGCACTAGACCAAACTTCAAGTATCAACAATTATGGAGAACCCCCAACAAATATACCTATTTTCCAAAACATGTTCATGAAACACTAATTCTTCAAGACAATTTTTAGCAAGGGACTCTGTGATCAAATAAGTTTGGAAAATACAACAGACTTTAAACCTATTTTGCAGTTTCATGGGACACTTCCCTTTAAAATATATACCTAAATATTTTCAATTCATTTAACCTAGAATTTCACAAAGGAATATTTTATTTAACCATTCCCTCCATTAGCATCTCAGATACAGTTCTCCAACAGAAAGCCTAGTTTTAGTGTCACCTATGGAGATTCATACCTGGGCAAAAATTGTAAGTCAGGTAAAGGAACAGAGAGCACTCAGGTCCTCACATCAATAAGGAGAAATCTGACATTGTTTAAGACATGGAAGAATCCTTGTTACAGAAGAATTCAAATCTTGTGTGAGATTTTAATGTGAGACAATTTTGGTTAAAATAAGGTCATTGTCAGTGCTGTAGATTGTTTATTTTAAATGATTGATAAGATTGTCATAGCACAGTCAAAAGACTTAGATTCAAGTTCTAACTCTGAGTTTTTTGGTGTTGTGGTCTTGCTTCATCTTTATATTTGAAATGCTAGTGATTGTTCCAAATACATTCAGACATTTTAATGGTCTGACCATGACAGAAATATGTTTCTTGCTCATATAAAGTTCAAATTGGTGTTTGGGAGGGAGCTATACTGGTTGAAGTTGTATGTCAACTTGTCTGAGGCCTGATCCTCAGGGGGTTGGCAGTTAAGTAATGATGTATTCTCCCCATGATATGATCTGATATGGTCAGTCAATCTGTGGTAAAGGGAACGAGCCTGAGAGCTGCCTCACCTGTTCTGAATCCTGTACCATCTGGATCTTCATCAATCACTTGCTGATCTTGAGATTTGTTACCTTCCACAGCCTATAAGCCAGCATTTACCTGTCTATCTTTGATTCGTGAGGGTCCACCCCTAAATGAGTCAGGAGAAGCCTCCAGTCTCAATGACTTTGTTTCTCTGGAAAATCCAACCTATTGCTGTAACTTTCTTTAAAAAGGTCATTCACGGGCCCACATTCATTCCATCTTTTAATTTTGCCAATGTTGTCATGTAGTTCATAAAGCCACTGTATTCTTAGACATCAAATCCATAAATGAGAATGAGAACACTTTGCAGCATTTTAGGGCTAAACCTGGAACAGCACACAACTCTCTGCCTACCTTCCCCTGGATAGAACACAGTCATGTGGCTATATCTCTGTGGAAGGAGAAATGGAAATTATTTTAAAATTGAGTCAAATATATCATAAAAGAATTCTTCCTCCTAAGAAGACCTTGGACTTCTACCCCCTCCCCCCAAGATTTTAAATTTGGAGGCAATCCTTCCTAAAGTCAGACTACCTGGATTCAGCTCAAGTCTACCACTTAGTACTGTGTTCTGTTGAGCAAATAACTTAAATTGTCTTTTTCCTCATCTGTAAATTAAAGGGAAATAGCATCAACCTCAAAGGCTTATTGAGGATTAAATGGCTTAAGCATACCAAGAGCTACACATGGGACATGGCAAATAATAAGTTAATGTCAAAGCTATTCCTTAATATAATGATTAATTCATATTTAATTCAAGTATTATGTTTTCCAAAAGAATGAACATAAAACCTAACTTAGCAGCCCTCAGTTACTTGTGTAGGTAAGACTCAGGGCAGATTAAATTAGCAAAATTATAAGTAACACTAATGACAATGGATCTGAATCTTAACATCTTTTGTTGTTTGCCATCTGGAAGAGTGTTAATGATTAGTACAATAGCCAATAGGCATCAATTTGAATAGATGAATACAATCTGTAGCTCTAGAAATGTGATGGCCAATAACCATAAATACATAACTTTCAATATATGATCAAAGGAAATAATTCCACATGTCCTTTAAAAAAAGACCAAATAAATGAAACTTTCATTGCCATGAAATTTATTGTTGCAAGGAATTGATTGTGAGCATTTTTCAGTAACAAACATTAATGTAATGTAGCTATTTTACAAAAAGATGCAGAAATATTATTCCATCTGGCTGTTTATTACATCAACTTTTTATAAAAGCCAAAGGAATAGTATAATATCCTATAAATAAGTAGGATGAGCCAGGGTTGTAAATATAGTAAACTTGTGTTCACTTAGGGGACTTCAGGATATTCCAAATAAGCATATAGCCTGGCAATGAATATCACAAAATGAACCTTAGAATTTGAACAAATGTAGGATTACTTGTCATTGAAGCTATAGTAAATGCAACCCAGACAGGCTTAATATTATAAAGAAGGGAAGAGAAGCAGGAGAGGGGCACAGAGAAGGAAAAAAACTGAAATCAGGAAAATGTATCAGATTTTTGGTTTAGCTTTTTTCCCCCAAATCTTAACCACAAAAATAGAGCTCTCTGATAAAATAGACACCATCATCTTAAAACAATAACAAGCAGGAACCAGATACAGAATTCATGTCTTCTCTATAATAGACAGTCATTTATAATTTAATTATGTAACTGCTGCTTCCTATATAAATCTGTCAAGGCACTTAACAATTGTCAAATACTAATTGCAAATATTCACTGCATTATTAAAATGCTACTATAACACAGCATATCATTGTAGTATGAGATCTCAGTATGCTACCTAATGAGAGGGGCACACACACACACACACACACACTTTTCAACTCAGTGCTATGAAGTCTATTGTGATACATAGCGATCCTGTAGGACAGAAAATATCTGTCTTATCTTCATTGGGTGGAACTTTCATAGTACACATTTTTCCCATTAGGAAAGTATTGAGCAACTCGCTGAGTTAGTGCATCCAGTGGCGTCACCTGGATAGGTTCTCTCTGGTCACAGGAAATTTTTTCATAAAAGACTTTTCACCTGGAACTCGTTTTTACATACAGCTGTGAAATTTTGTTTCTTGCTTAGGAAAAATGCCATTGAGACTGTTGTGATGTTGAACACAACTTCCAAGGACAGCTCTATGGGAAAAAAAGTGTATGAGTGGTTTTCTCATTTCAAAAAAGGTGAAATGTTGATTGATGACACACCTTGTTCTGGACTTCCATCTACTTCCCAAATGGACAAAAATGTTGACAAAATTCTTTCACTTGTCAAGTGGGGAAGTTATCTGGACATCTCGGAACTCAGTTCAGTGAATTTTAATGCAAGATTTTGGAATGAGAGGAGCTGCTGTGAAATTTGTGCCTTAGATTCTGACTAACTAGGAAAAAGAACAATGTATAGAAATATGCCATGCTTTGAAAGAACAGTTCCAAAGTGACCCAACTTTTTTTTTCCAAGATCTTTACTGGTGAGGAGATATGGTGGTATTCTTATACCCCTAAAAACAAACATCAGTCAAGCCAATGGAAGATGCCGTCATCACTTTGACCCTCAAAAGCTCGTCAAAGGAAATCATAGATCAAAGTGATGCTTATTTGTTTTGTTTTTTGATATGAGGGAAATAGTAAAATTGGAGATCATCCCACCAGGTCAGACTGTTAATTAAGCTTTTTAATTAGATGTTCTGAAAAGACTGTAATAGTGTGCAAGACCAGATTTATGGAAGACCGGGGATTGGTTTTGCCACCATGACAATGCACTTGCTTAAGCAGCCATCTTAGTGCACCAGTTTTTGGCAAAAACCAGAATGCCTGTCTTGTACCACACACCTTACTTAGCTGACTTCGCTCTTTTTGAAGACAGTGATTTGAAGACATGAAAGGACAGTGATTTGAATATCTAGAAGAGGTGAAGAAAAAAAATGAAGGCGGTGCTGTCACCATCCAAACAGATGGGTTTGAAAAATTTCTCAAAGAATGGAATCACACATTTGACAAATGTTTTAAGTGTAATGGAAAGTATTTTAAAGATAATAATGTTGTTTTATAAAAGATTTTAATGCATAGATTTGAATAAAATTCTGGGGTTTTTTGGGGGGGTACCCCCTCACAGACCAGCCCCTGTGGATTTCCAAGACTACAGGAGTAAAAAAACTTGCCTTTCTTCCTCAGAGAAGCTGGTGATTTTGAACTGCTGACCTTGCAGTGAGCAGTCTAATCTTTAACTACTAATGTGTATGTATATATCAATAAACTCATTGTCATCTAAATTAGTAGGCAGACCTTATAAAGTAGACTAGTGTGATTTCACATAATATTTTCCACTTACAAAAGTAAAAACATTCATTAGAGAATGAATGAACTCAGCCCATGTTGCTCACAGCGAGTAAAAACCAGCACAGGCCCCTTTCAATTAGTATTTCCTTATCAGGTCATCAGCAATGACAATGATTTACATCCAAGATAGCATTAATCCTCCAACTTTCCAAATAAGTTAATTCAGTATGAAAGTCAGTGCCAGAGATAGAGAAAAAGTATAAATGCTCATAACTACATACATTTTAAAGAAATACTTGAAATATGCCCTTGGGAGCGTATTCTTGGGAGAAATTTTATATGGAAGTTTCTTTCAATAAAATTGATTGCCCAAATACTTCATTTATGTCTTCCTTTATCAATTTATTCAAGTGAATATATTTTCAATATATATTCCATATCAGGCTGAGCTAGGGTGACTCAAAACTCTTGCCCCTGTGGAACAGTAAGTTTCATGAATTGGCTAAAAGGAGACATTTTTAGAAAATTTAGTTAGCATCATGAGACTAAGCGACTGGAATCAAGTAAGAGTTCTCATGAGTATAAAGGAATTCATTGATCTTGTTGTCAACTATTAAACTTGCAGGTCCTTCTTCTACTCCATTAGCCAATTGAATAAAAGAAACAGAGATTTGATTGTGCAGACAAGGAGAAGCGTGGGCTTCCTAACCAAAATGTCAAAAGATCCCCAAATTGGAAGCGCCTGAGTACTTTATCCCTCCTGCCTTCCCACCCCTGTCCTCATGCAAGCATTCCCCTACCCAGAAACAGGCCTGTTTGGTGAATATTTGTGATTATGATATGTATGTTACTGTTATCTTGGTTTTATGTGTAGGTCTGTAGGACCTGGTGGTTTATTTTTTGAGGCTGGGAACCGTCAATTGTTTCTCCCCGTATAAATCAATGGTTGTGCTGAGCCCCGGTGGCGTTAAGTGGTTGAGTGCGGAACTGCAGCCCACGGGCTTGGCGGTTCAAATCCAGCCGCAGCTGAGTAGCGCCCACGACCACCAGAGGCAGTGATGCCCACAAAAAAAAAAAAAAAAAGAGGAACTCTGAATTTTGGGGGCTGAGCCCCGGTGGCGTAGTGGTTGTGCGTGGGACTGCAGCCCACTGGGACGGAGGTTCAATTCCAGCAGTGGGGCTGGGTCTCCTACTCCCACCACCGGAGAGCAGTGATGCCCAAAAACAAAACAAAAAAAAACAAAAAAATAAATAAATCAATGGTTGTTGCTTCTTCACTGTTTATAATTGTACCATGAGAAGTTTCACAAGAATGCTCTACTTTAGGATAACGAGGAAACAGTAGGCTATGTTGTGGAGAAGTACAGCCAGAATACTCTTTAGACGAAAGGATGGAAAGTCTTTGTCTCACTTACTTTGGACATGTTGTAGGGAGTGACCAGTCCCTGGAGAAGGGTATAATGCTTGGTAGAGTTGAATGTCAGTAAAAAAGGAGGACCCGCCACAAGATGGGTTAGCACAGTGGCTGCAACAATGGACCCAAATGTAGCAACAATTTGTGAGGACTGGGAAAGTTTTCATAGTGTTAAACATGATTACAAATGTGCTTGTCACAAGGGTTGGATGGATGGATTGTGATATGAGTTGTATGAGTCCCCCAATACAATTATTAAAACCAAAAAACAGGCTAAGATATCTCACTAGTACAATACACATATAGTACCTCTAATTAAAAGATGACTATGACAATATTATGAAAATTTAAAAGACTATTTAAGACCTTTTGTCAACAAGAATCCAATAATCTCCTTTCATTAGAAGAAATGAAAGATGGAAGTCTACAAGACATTTAAATCCATACATAAATCAGGAGCTTTAGTATAGTCTTTTAACTTTCTCCTGAGGCTGCTAAACACTTGATAGATACTAAGTCACAAAATTCCCAAGAATTAGTGAGCAGAAAAATACAGAAAGTCTGGTGTCTACACTACCTTGTCAATGGCTATAAACAGTTCAGCCACACTAAGAAGTAAATCTTTAAATACCCTTAACTTTAAAGATCCTTAGTCTCTTTTTGTGTCAATCAACCTTACAAGTTCATGTTCTGCCTGCTGCCTGCCTCTCTGAGAGTTGGGTTTTCAAGAAATCTGTGACTCTCAGATGGAGATTTATAAAAATGACCTTAAGGTTGGCTAAGAATCGGTCTAGAATATTAGAGTCAGATGTATGGGGAATGTGGCAGTTATGTGCTTATGTTAATTTCATGATTGAGATGTAGGGGTGGAGTCTGGTTTGTTAATCTGGAGATAGACATTGAGTAGCCAATGAGGCCTCCATGTGGGCATGGCTTTCTCCTGAGACTTCTGGGAAATCTCGCGATATTTCCCTCATGGAGATGAGAAGCTATCTCCCCAGTGGTTGAAGCTAACTCCCCAGAGTTAGTCTCAGAGACAACGAACTACAGACAAGACAAGATGGTAGCATCTGAGCAGCTGAAAGAGAAGAGCCGGAGGAGAAGCCACATGGTCTTACCCTGATGGAACCAGACCTCTGAAGCTAGAGAAGCCACGTGGAGATCACTGTCAGCCCTGAGTTGCTTCTACCACCACTGGATGTTGTTGATGGACCCTGAACCCTGGTAATGAAAAGCCATGGGGAGACCCCTGCCAGTGCTGGGACTCTGCACACACTGGCTTTGACTCTGTGAGTTAGGAAGGAGACATTATATACTGATATCAGGCATATGGCCTAATATCGAACTTATGACTTTAAACTGGAATGGGCTAGGATGCCTTCTCAATGTCCCATTCCTCTTGTATATAAACCTTTTCCTTATATCCATATGCGTGTCTATGAATTTGTTTCTCTAGTTTACCTGGCCTAACACAGGGAACCAAGTATAGTTTCTATCCAAACTTCAGGGGGCAAAAGTCAGAAAATGACTGAGATGATTGTTTATTATGACAAAAATGTATGAATCTGAAATACACAAGCCACAGACATGAGCAATAGAAAACGTTAACAGACACTGCCGTTGCTATTGCCACTTAGGAACAGAAATTGAGAAGTGCCCTCTGTTGACTTTGTGGGGAGGACATGGACATTACAGAGCAAGGTGGGAAGAATTAGCAGGGGGTGCCCAAGTAGCAATGTCACTATCCTATTGATTGCCTCATCACAAAGGTCAAGTGACTAGGTGTGTGGCTATTCTCCAAAGAAGAAATTGCAGTATTAAATGTAATGGCAGTTAATTTTTGCTGTTTATAATTACAGTCCTTTTAATGGGATGGTTCTTTTGTCTGCTAAATACCTAAAGGAGATTAGGCACCAGTTTGGGAGTGGGAGTAAGAAAAGCTAAATTGATTTGCTTAATTGAGGAGAAAATCTCAGACAATGGGGAGGAGAGGGAGTAGATAAGGGGAATAAAGAAAGTTGAATGGTGAGAAACTGTTGCTTACCAGGGGCTGAGGGGACTAGGGCGCAGCCACTATTACAGTTTTTAACTTGTGTGCTGTGGTGTTACCTTGTTGACCACTGGCTACTTGTAAAATGCCAATATTTGTTGAAAATAATGGATTTTTATATCCCTGGCTGTTTTTCAGTAGGAGGTTGGGGTACACATCAAAGAGAGAGGGAGCTCACATTTGGCTCAACACCAAATCAGAGATAAAGAGAAAGCACCTCTTTTCTGGCAGAGAATGACATTTTCATATAAACAAGAATTCTGAGTGATAAAAATAGGGTAGACTGCAACGACAAGTACATCATGGGGATGACTTCATTGTCATTCCCACAACAACCACAGGAGGCAGGTTCTGCAATTCCATTTCGTATCATATCATTTCAATTCATTTATTATCTAGTATACTGTAGTTAGGTGAACATTTATAGAGCAAATTCAGTTTTCAATCATTTAAACGCATTGTATTTTACAGCACCAGTTGCATTTCCCACAGTGTAGCAGCACTCTCCCCAATTCCTCCCTAGGTTCCCTATTTCCATTTATCCTGTTTGCTGCCTTCTGAGCTTAGTTTAGGGCAAATTCTGCCCTTCCTTATTCTAGCTTTGTATGTTGTTTGACTATGAGTTAGTCCGGGTAGAATAGAGGAACAAATTTCATAGACACGCATAGGATATAAGGAAAAGGTTTATATATAAGAGAAATAGGACATTAAGAAAGCATCCCAATCCAATCCAGTACAAAGTCATAAGTCCGATATTAATCCATATGCCCGAAATCAGTCTATAAATCAGTCTCCTTCCAACTCACGAAGTCACAGGTCAGTGGGTGCAGAATCTCGGCACTGGCAGGGGTCTCCCCAAGGCTTCTCGCTTCCGGGGCTTAGGGTCCATCAACAGCATGCCGCTCCAGCTTCAGAGGTCTGACTCCATCAGGGCAAAGCCTTGTGGTCTCTCCGCCGACTCCTCAAACTTCTCGGTAGCTGCCATCTTGTCCATGATTCATCGTCTCTCAAACTAACTCCCAACAACAGGGGAAGATAACTTCTTATCTTCACGAGTAAAACACCGCGAGATTTCCCAGAAGTCTCAGGAGAAAGCCATACTCACATAGAGGCCTCATTGACTACTTAATGGCTATCTCTAGATTAACAGGCTAGACTCCACCCCAACATTTCAATCATAAAATTAACATAAGCACATGACTGCCACAGGCTACAAGGTTATCCCTAGGGAGGGGCTCATATCTAGATTTGAAAGGTGTATAGGGGGCACATTTTTTTTACTGTGTGTATGGGAGTATCCACCAGTCTCTTATTGAGCCAGTCAGTATGGGGTTTTTTGCATAGTTTCCCCCATTCTGACCAGGAATTTCTGTGGTCTTAATTAGTGATGTCTGCTTGTACTATCTAATTCTTCTGTTCTCTGGGTAGTGGTTACTGGTGTTCACACAATTCATCCGTCCTTTGTAATACATCAGTCCTATGTACTACTTATTTCCTTCAGTCTTTGATTTCCACACTCTTCTTCCTCCCACACAGGGAGGTCAACAGTGGTATCCACTTGCAGTTTTTAAGAGTCTAGTCACTACCCACTAAAGTAAGCAGTGGAATATTGTCTTTTTGGACTAATGTGGACAATATTTTAACTTACCTGTCCCTCAAGACAGTAGTCTTATGCTACCATGCCAGTGATTCATCATTTTGAGATATTTCATTATGGCTAAGATGCTTTCATACCTTTGGCCTGTTTATTCTACATAAGCAAAGTGCATGGATACATTTATAGTACACAGAAATACAGATGTAAAAATATCCATATCAAAGCATATATAGGCCTTTAGGTACAGAGTTTTTTTGCCTACCCATACCTATCAGCATGGATATCAGCCCATATACCACTCATAGATTACTGTTAGTTATAACTATTACTGCAAGAATGTGGTTGTCATACTATTTACCTTTGATGCCTGTAACTCTCATATATCTCTCAGCTCTTCCTTTGTCTTAAGGATATTATGCTAATTTCCCTTTTTTGTGTGTGGGCATCACTGCCTCCTGGTGGGAGTGGGAGGCCCAGGCTAATTTCCCTCTTATTGAATCTTGCCTTTCCCTTCTCCCACATTAATAACTATTCTCTATTTAGTATTGTAGTCACTCTTCCTCCCTTGTAACTATGAAAGTCTGTTTCTTTTCTTGACTTTTTGTAATAGTGGTCTCATATAATATTTGTCTTTTTGTAGTTGACTTATTTCACTCAACATAATGTCCTATGGGACTGAAAATAGGGAACTAAAGATATCACCACATAAAAGTTATAATGTCTTAATATTTATTACAAAGAAAAAGAGGGAGGATAAGTGGCATAATGACAGAACTTCTAAAATGGAGAGTGATCTAAAGTTAGTATCACTTGTAAGGTGCTGTCAAAATTAAATAAACTTTTAAACTTACCAAAGAAAATCAAACCCATAAGGACCTAGTAAACATAAAAGTCAACAGCAACAAATAAAATGAAAAGATGAATTCCACACTGAAAAGTAAATGAATAAAGAAATTGTGACATACACAGAACAACAGCGATGAATTCATCCCTATTGATAATTACACTGGCCATCAAGGGATCAAATACACCTAGCCAGATACTGCCTGGCAGAATTGGTAAGAAAACAGGGCCCATCATTTTGCTGCCTATAATACTCACTTTAGGCACAAGATGAAATAAACCAAAAGAGCAAAGGTTTGAAAAGAATGTATAAAGCAAATGGTAACCAAAAAAGAAAAGGAATGGGAATAGTAGTTTCTGGTACAATGGACTTCAAGGCACAAATGAGCATAAGGGACAAGAAGTGGCATTATATAATGCGATTAAAAGGTCCACTGAGAAAGATTGTATAACCAAAGTGAACATCTACACATTCAGTGAAAGAGCCCCCAGATACAGAGATCAAACACTAACCGAATTGAAAAAAGAACTAGATAACTCCACAAAAATATCATGACACTTTAGCCCACTACTTTTAATGGACAGAATAGCTAGAAAGAAACTCAGCAAAGATACAGAAGATATAAACAACACAGTCAGCCAACTTGAACTCATAAACATATTTAGAACTCTCCACTCAGCAAGCACACTTTACATATTATTTTCCAGCTCACATGGAGCCTTCTCCACAATAGGCCAAATATTCAGCCAAAAAGCAAATTCAGTACATTTAGAAAACAAAGCATTTGCTTGCACCACAAAACTGTAAAATTAAAAATCACTAAAAAGAAGAAAAACAAAGTAAATACATGAAAACCGAATAGCATTCTGCTTAAAAAGTACTAGGTAATAGAGAAATAAAATGTAAAACAAAAAAAGTTCAAGAATCAAGTAAGAATAAAAACAGAACATATCAAAAGCTTTGGGACACATCAAAAACCGTGCTCAGAGGTCAATTTTTTTTAATTGATCATTTTATTGGGGGCTCATACAACTCCCATCACAATCCAAACAAACATCAATTGTATGCAGGCCACATTTACACACTTATTGCCTTCATCACTCTCAAAACATCCTCCCTCCCTCCATCTAGGCCCCCAGTATCAGCTCCCTATATTTCCCTTCCTCCCCCTCCCCCTTGAACCCTTGGTAATTTACAAATTGTTATTATTTTCATACTGTACACTGTCCAATGTATCCCAACACTCGCTTCCCTGTTGTCCATGTCCCAGAGAGGAGGCTATGTGTAGATCCCTAAAGTTGGGATCCCTTTCTATTCCTCCATCCCTCCACCCTCCTGGTATTACCACTCCTATTACTAGTCTTGATGGATCATCTATCCTAAATTTCCCATGTTTCCAACTTTACTGTACATCTCCTGGTCTAACTGGATTTATGTGGTAGAATTGGAGTCATGATAGTGGGTGGGAGGAAGCATTTGGGAACTAGAGGAAGGTTGCATATTTCATTGCTACTACCCTGTATCTTAACTGACTCATCTCCTCTTGTAACCCCTCTGCAAGAGGATGTCACCTCACCTATTGATGGGCTTTGAGTCCCCAATATGTACTCCCCCTCATTAAGAGTAATATAATTTTAGCTCTTTGATGCCTGACACTCGATCCCTTCACCACCACATGATCACACAAGCTGGTGTGCTTCTTCCATGTGGGCTTTATTGCTTCTGAGCTGAATGGCTGCTTGTTTACTCAAGCCTTTAATACCCCAGGTGCTATATCTTTTGGTAGCCGGGCACCATCAACTTTCTTCACCACATTAACTTATGCACACATTTGTTCTCAGCGATCATATCATAAAAGTGAGCACGCAATGTTATGCTTTTTAGTTCTTGAAGTCTGACACCTAATCCCGTTGACACCTCATTATCTCACAAGCTAGTGTGCTTCTTCCATGTGGGCTTTGTTGCTTCTGAGCTAGATGGCTGCTTGTTTACTTTCAAGCCTTTAAGACCCCAGACCCCACCCCTTTTGATAGCCGGGCACCATCAGCTTTCTTCACCACCTTTGCTTATGCACATATTTGTCTTCACTGATCGTGTTGGAAAGGTGAGCATCTTGGCATGCCAATTTAATAGAACAAAGTGTTCTTGCACTGAGGAAGTACTTGAGTGGAGGTCCAATGTCCATCTGTTTTCCTACTATTAACCCTATAAGTATGCACGTTAATCTCTTTCCTCATCATCACTTATAAATATATGCCCCTATGTACATATCTGGATTTGAACCTCTATAAATGTCCATTATCCCCCAGTTCCTTCCTCTATTTCCATTTGCTTCCCTTTTGTCCCACTATCATGCTCAATCTTCATTTGGGTTTCAGTATTTTCTCTCTGTTACACTAGTCTTAATCAATCCCTATCAGACTTCTTTTACCCACCTTGTCACTGATTTTGTATCAATTGTTATTCTCTTTTTCCTGGGCTGTTTGACATCACCACCTTTCTCCCTCCTCCCCCTTTTCCATGTCCCCTACCCTGGAACCATCAGTCCTGTCATTTTTGCCTCCAAACTCTTTGTCCAGCCTATCTTGTCTAGATAGAACTGCAGAGGTAACAATATGTACAAAAAAGGCCTCCTAAAATGAAGCAACTGAAGCAAATAAAACAATGATAACAACAGCAAGAAAACCCCTCAATGTGCTATACATATATGTAAAAGAGTAATAAAAATAATAGCAATATAAAAACCTTTATAGAGTTCAAGGTCTGTAGTTGACCTCCTACAATGACCCCTGGTTGAGTCGGATGGGGTGTTAATACCCTGGCCCCAAAGTGTATCCTTGGCACTCCATCTGGGACTCTACGATCTGTTGCACACTCTTAGTGTTTTGCATTGGTGTGGTTGTGTCCGACAGGGTATAATCTTGACCCCGTTTCTTCATCCTGCCCCCGATAGGCCTTGGGTCGGTGAGGGTAGTCGTATTTCATAGTGGGGCCGGCCGCATAGTCCTCTTTGTGCATTAGCTGTTCTGAGTGGGAATATTGTCCTGAAGGCTCGGTGGGCCAGGATGCACGTCATCCTCTCTTCCTCCATCTTCATTTGTTCTCATGTGCTCTGGTCAGGCATATCTCACTCTCCAAGCTTCAGCTTCAGTGCTGACCTCCAAGGCAAATTCCTCAGAGGTCAATTAATAGCATTAAATGCACACATAAAAAGAAAAGAAAGAACTAAAATCAATGCTTTTACCCAGGGGTCGGCAAGCGCTTAAAATCAAAGAGCCAATCCTGTCCCTCCTAACATCTTTAAAATCACTCAAAAGTCTTAAATATGTTTTTCCAAACAAATGAAATCACTGTGATCTGAAATAATAACCTTCAAATGTTTTCAATGTTATTCAGAGCCACATCACACTGAAAGAGCTGCATATGGCCTGCGAGCTTCAGTTTGCCAACCACTGCCCAACAATTTCAACAATTAGAAAAATATGAGAAAAGGAAAAATTTTAAAAGCCTAATCTCACCAGAACAAAGACAATGAAAAAGATTAGAATAGGAATTAATGAAACAAAATGATAGAATAAATGAGAATGGGAAGTTGTATTTTCTTATTTTATTTTGAATATACTGTAAAAAGACGTCCCACTTTTTAACAATTTAAGAGGATCTAGGGCGAAATGAGCACTCTGGCTTCCTTAGGTGGAGGCCTTGGCAGAAACTTAAAGTATGCTGTCTACAAAACAAACTTCACAACTGTTTTGAGAATGGTATTTTGAGTTAAGATGGGACTTCTCATCCTCTAATTCTCAAATAAAAAAATTCATCTTGTTTCTATAATACCTGCAACCACTTCCTTCTACTGATAGAAATGGAAATTGGGAAAAGGTTGTCTTTGAGGGACTGAGCTATTTTGAAGGATCTTGACATTAAGTCCTGACTACAGTCTGAAGTGAAGCTGTCAACACTCTGCATTGTAAGCCAGGACTCAAAATGATGTGCTCGGCTCTGCTTCCCAGACAAGTGCCTGTTTTTCATCATTCTGGAGACATCACAAAACCTTTGCAAGTTGAGAACAGTATTGCAAGACAGCTTCAGTCTTAAGCTGTCTGTGAGCCTCAGGACCCAGGAGAATGTCAAGACTTATTGAGCAGGATGAGAGCTTTAGAAGTCTTCACTCAGATCCATTTCTTTCTTTCTAGAACCACAATAATACTATCACAAAGAGGACCATTCTTTGGCTTACAGTTCCCTTAGATAAGATCCTACTGCTCCCCTTACTGACAAAAAGTCCTCCTCAGATCAAAAAAAATGTCTCTTGTATTAAAGAATTAATATATCCTGTCTGAAAAGTCTACCACTTTGCCCCAAATTAGAAGCTCTATGCTTTCACTAGAAAGTATTCCTCTATCTATATCAGCTAATCCCTTTCATCTTGACCAAGATTGCAAATAAGAGATAGATAGATCCAGCATTATGGTATCATATTTATAATTTTGGTACTCATTTGACAGTTGCTGAGCCAATTGTTCTTTATTCTACTCCAAGGGCTTTTCTGATCCTGAAATGATAGTGAAAAGTCATGTGTCAGCTGCTGTTGTTAGGTTGCATCAAGTTCGTTCTGACTCATAGTGACCCTACCTACAACAGAGAGAAGCAATACTCCTCCCACATCATTCTCACAATTGCTGTTATGCTTCTGCTCATTTTTTGCAGCCACAGTGTCTTGTTGAAGGATTTTCTCTTTTGGACTGTGCTTCTGCTTTACCAAGTGTAACATTCTTTTCCAGGGGCTGGGGCTCTCCTGATAACATGTCCAAAGTGAAGCCTCATTATTCTCACTCTTAAGGAATGTTCTGGCTGCACTTCTTCTCAGGAAGATTTGTTTGTTCTTCTGGCAGTCGTTGGCACGATCAGTATTCTTTACCAGCCCCATAATTCAAATAGATCAAATTTTTGTGGTCTTCCTTATTCAGTATCCAACTTTCACATGCTCAGGCAGAAATAGAAAATGCCATGATTTGTATCAGGTACACCTTAGTCCTCAAAGTGGCATTCTTCCTCTTCAGCAGTTTAAAGAGGTCTTGTGCAATAGATTTACCCATTGCAGTATTTCATTTGAGTCCCTGACTATGACTTCCCTGAGCATTGATTGTGGATTCAAGCAAGATGACATCCTTGACAATATCAGTCTTCATTTCTTATTATGCCATCTATTGGTCCAATTCTGAAGGCCTGGGTTTTATTTTCATTGCTTATAATTCATACCAAAGGCTACAATCCTTGATCTTCATCAGCAAATGCTTCAAATCATCCTCATCTTGAACAAGCAAAGCTGTATGATCTGCTTTTTACAAGCTGCTAAACATTCTTCTAATCTTGATATCAAATTCTTCATATAGTCCAGTTTCTCAGTTTATTTGTTAAGTGTAGAAATTTTGTTTTGTTTTGGGGGTGGCATCATTGCCCTCTGGTGGGAGTGGGAAGCCCAGCCTTGCTCCTGGAGAGCTGCTGCTGGATTTGAAACTCAGTGTAGAAATTTAACAAATATTATAACAGTCTACATCCCTGACATGTATCTTCTTTTTCTGATTTGAAACATTTCAGTATTCCCTTGTTCTATTCGAATGATCACCTCTTGGTCCATTTACAGGTTTCAATGAGCACAATGAAGTGTTTCGGAATTCCCATTCATCTCAAGGATACCCCGAGTTTGTTATGGTCCATGCATTCAAATAACTATGCATATTTTGTGCATAGTCTCTGCTTTCAAAATAGGATACATGTGATTTCAGCTATGATATTCCTTTTTCTTTTTCTTTTTTTTAGGCATCACTGCCCTGGTGGTGGGAGTAGGAGGCACAGCCTTTGCTCCTGTGAGCAGGAATTGAACCTCCATCCCAGTGGGTCGCAGTCCCGCGCACAACCACTACACCACCGGGGCTCAGCCCTGATATTCCTTTTTCTTTTATTATTATTTTATATTTCTTTTCCGATATCTTCTGAACCCATTTTGAATTTCTGCCAGCTCTATGTCAATATACTGATACAATCATTGTTGAATTATCTTCAACAAAATTTTACTTGCATGTGACATTAATGATAATGTGTGACAATTTCCAAATTCTGTGTGTAAGCTTTCTTTGACATAGGGATAAAAGTGGATCTCTTCCATTCAATTGGCTAGCAGCTGCCTTCAAATTTTCTTGGCATAGGTGAGTGGGTGCTTCCAGTGCTTGATCAGCTTGTTGAAATATTTCACTGGTATCCCATAAATTCCTGGAATCCTGATTTTCATTATTACTTTCAGTACCACTTGGATTTCTCCCTTCAGTACTACTTGTTCTTAATCATTTACTATCTCTCGAAATGGTGAAATATTCACTAACTTTTTTGTTCAGTGACTGTATATTCCTTCAATTGTTACTGATGTCTCCTGCATCGTTTCATATTTTACCCATAGAATCTTTCAATATTGTAACTTGAGGCTAGAATTTTTTCTTTAGTTCCTTCACCTTAAATTAGCATTCCTTTTTGGTTTTATAACTCCAAGTCTTTGCACATTTCATTATAATGAGTAAAATTTGTCCTCTCTAGCAGCCTTTTGAAATTTTCTGTGCAGCCCTTTTATTTCATATTTCTTTCATTTGTTTTAGATACTCTGTGATCAAGAGCAAGCTTCAGAGTCTTTTCTAACCTCAACTGTAATATTTTCTTCCTTTCATGTCTTTGGTAATGATTTTTTGCTGCCTTGTATGGTGTTTTTGATGTCATCCTACAACTCTTCGGGTCTCCTGTCATTGGTGTTCTATGACTCAAAACAAAACTTGAGATATTCTCAGGGTCTTTGAATGTACTCAGTCACATTTTGGTTCTTATAGACTTGTTTTAATTTTTGTCAGCTTCAACTTGAACTAGTATAAGAACAATTGATATTCTGTTCCACATTCAGCTTCATTTTGATAGCTGATAGTGAGCTCCTGAAAGTCTTCTTCACACTCACTTTGTCAATTGGATACTTGTGTAGTCCATCTGGTGTGGTCCACATGCAGAGTCACCATTTGTGTTGTGGAAAAGCAAGTATTTGAGGTAGAAAAGTTGTTGATATTATCCAAATTCTATCATGTGATCTCCAGCCTCATTTCTATCAACAGCAATATATTTTCCAATATACTGTTCCTTTCTTTTTGTTTCCAATTCTTGCATTCTAATTGCCAATTTTGTCAATACATCTTGAATGGATATTTGATCAATTTCGGACTGGAGAATTTTGTAAAGTTCTTCAATTTTTTTCATCACTAGTTTTACTGATTGGTGTGCAAATTTGAATGATAGTTGTATTGATTGACTTTCCTTGCATGCACACAGATATTACCTTATTGTATTGTACTTCAAAAACAAACAAACTCACTGCTATCAACTCTATGCTGATTTGTGGCAACACTCAATGGGTTTCCTAGACTATAACTGTTCATAGAAGTAGAAAGTCTAGTCTTTCTCCCACAGAGTGGCTGGTGGTTTTAAACTGCTGACTCTGCAGATTGCATCTCAACTCATAACCTCTACAACTCAGGGCTCCTGTACTTCAAAATAGATCTTCACATTTCCTTTAATATAATGAATGTGATGTCATTCCTCTTGAATTTATCATTTCAGGCATAGTAAAAATATGCTAGTCTGATTCAAAATGGAAAATACCACTCTATTTCAACTCATTAATATCTAACATCTTGATCTTTGTTTTCCATTTCATTTCTGATAACTTCCAGTTTTCTTAGATTTATATTTCATATATTTCAAGTTCTTATTAGTAATAGATGTTTACAGCTGTTACTTTTCTCATTTTGAATCATGCCTCATCAGCAAATGATGGTCCTGAAAGCATTACACCATCCACATCATTATGATCGACTCTACTTTGAGAAGACAACTCTTTCTCGGTCATATTTTGAGTGCTTTCCAACTTGAGGGGCTTGTCACCTGCCATAATTTCTGACAATGTCTTGCTGCTATTCATGACATTTTCAGTACATGACAATGTTCCAGTGCTATTCATAAGATTTTCAAAGACCATTTTCTCAGAAGTGTACAGACTAGTCCTTCTTCATAGTATGTTCTTAATCATAATGTTCTGCTGAAACATTTTCCCTTTGGGTGACCCTGCCTGTGTTTGAAATACCAGTGACATAGCTTCAAGCATCACAAAACAGGCAAGTCACCACACCAGAACAAACTAACAGACAAGTGGTGAAATACTTCAGCATTGGTCACCTATGACAAGACGAGCCAGCAATGTATTCATTCCCAAGACAATCTATATCCATAGCCAGTATCCTTGAAATCATATAAAATGAATGAGCTCTCTATTTAATTCTGAATCTGGAACCCATTGAAAAGCATATGTGAGTTCTTAGTGATTAAAGCTATGCGAAGTCTTTTTTCAAATTTCTCATTCTCGACACTATGAGGAGCCCTGCTGGTGCTGTCAGATTAAGTGTTGGCCTGCTAACTGAAAAGGCAATCATTCGAACCCACCAGGTGATCTGTGTGAGAAGATGAGGCTATCTGTTCCCATTGGGATTCACAGTCTCACAAACTATCTAGAGTCATTTCCATCAGAATTGACTCCATGGTAGCGGGTTGAGATTTTCATTTAGGTTGTATAAGTAGGCACCCTAATGGGGTAGTGACTAAATCACTTGTCTACTAACCAAAAGGTCAGCAGTTAAAACCCACTCTAGGCCAGAGGTCGACAAACTGGCTCGCAAGCTGTATGTGGCTCTTTCAGTGTGAACGTACAGCTCTAAAGTAACATTGAAAACTCTTGAAGGTTGTTATTTCAGATCGCGGTCATTTTGTTTGTTTGGGGAAAAAAAAAAAACATCTAAGGCTCTTGAGTGACTTTAAGTTTGTTAGCAGGGACCAGATTGGCTCTTTGATCTCAAGAGTTTGCTGACCCTTCCTTTAGGCCGAAAGTATGGCAGCCTGCTTGGAAAGAGACTTGCATTCTTGGATATGGGTCTGTAGAAATTCTAGGGTCACTTGAGGTGAAATCAGTAGGTTTTGTTTTTTTGTTCTTTATTTTTGTTAGTATAACTAGAACATTGGGAATATTTGACAATAATATCCATAGTATTTATTGCCCAAACTATGAGAGTTCTACCAAATCCTTTCCCCCAAAATGTGCACAAGTATTTTCAGTAACATTGTTGCCATCCTTGCTGGAGAATATACATCTGTTTTGAATGATACTCTGTAACACAGACCTTGATTTTCCAATTTTATACTTCAAAGGATCACGCTGTTCTTTTGTGAAGAATTTTTTTTAATACTTGGTTAAAGAGCAAGTGTACTCCAGCTGAGATATTTAGCATAGAAAATATATGATAACTCTGAAAATGTGCCAGTTCTCTGCAAAAGTTTATCATTCATTTTCTTTATTTCTTTAATATCACAAGGTCATTGATAAGAAATTGTAATTTGATTGGAACGTTGCCATGTTGATGAGTTCACATTAATCCCAGCTTCGTGAATGATGACTTCATCACATGATTAATGTTTCCATTGTTTTCACGATCGATGGTACCAAATAAATAAACAACGTATCCAACCTGATGAGGTCAACACACAGACCTAGTGTCACAGTGTACCTCAGCACTTGAATTAGGTCAGATTACATAACAGTGAGGTTTCTGTAGGTTTAAAAAGTGATCCTGGCTGAGTCCCGGTGGCTTAAGAGGTTGAGTGCAGGACTGCGGCCCACGGACTTAGCGGTTCAAATCCAGCAGTGGCTCTCAGGAGCAGCGCTGGGTAGCGCCCACGACCACCAGAGGCAGTGATGCCAAAAACAAAAAAAAGTGATCCAGTAGCTATCATTTTCATATGATTCAACCTAATAGCTCTTTGATCATAGGCAGTTTCTTAATCCCTCTGAGTTTCATCATCTAACTGAAGAAATATGGTTACTAATGTCTCTCAGAAATGTTTAAGGATTGAATGAGATAGGATATCCATAATGTCGAGCACCTAATAAACCCCAAAACAAAACACACCAGCTGCCATTAAGTTCATACTGACACACAGAGACCCTATAGAACAGAGTAGAATTTCTCCTTCCAGGTTCAGAAGCTATCAATCTTTATAAGAGGAGATGTCGGGCTGAACCCCAGGGGCATAGTGCTTGTGCACGGGACTGCGGCCCACTGGGACGGAGGTTCAATTCCAGCGCCACAGGAGCAAAGGCTGGCCCTCCTATTCCCACCACTAGAGGGCAGTGATGCCTAAAAAACTAAAAAAAAAAAAAAAGAGGAGATGTCCTTATCTTTGTTTTTCAGAGACTGATGAGTTTGAATTGCCAACCTTTTAGTTAGCAGCCCAATGAGTAACCTATTATGCCACCAGGGATCCTTAGGATATAATTGTAAAATTATTTATAGTGATTAATTAATTAATCATTACTATTAATTCCATGACTATGAGTCTATCGGTTATATAGCTATGGATATATATATATATATATATATATATTCATTTAGTTTAAGAGAAAAGGAAATGACAACACTACAGATTCCATCAAATATTCCAAAATATCTTTTGTAGAATTAAAATTGTTGTTGTTAGATGTCACCAAGCTCCCTCGGACTCATAGCAACTCTATGTGATCACACGATAACACATTACCTGAATACAGTGGGAAACTCAAAGACTACTAAAAAAAATAGTGCTTTTTTTATGGGACCCAAATCAGTTTTTGAATAAGTATTTTTTAAATGTTATATTACTGCATATCTAAGTAGAATAAGATCCTAGAAAATAAATTGTCCAGGAGCATTCAGCAAATAGAAAGGGCTGAAACTAATTCAAGAACAGACTCCATAGTCTGACTCCAGAATCTCACCACAGGAAATCACTTCATTGTGTTTCGTAAATACTTTGTCTCAGTTAGCATTTTTAACTCTGTCTAGAATCACCAGTCCATCTTCTTACCTAGATATGTATGGCATTATTGAGTCAGTTTATCCTAAAGGGTCCTCTCATTTATTACCAGTGTCTTTCTTGATATTAAGTGAGCTAAGAAGGCTTTGATACGCCCTCTAAGAATGTATGTGTATTTGGCTATTTGTAATGATCATTGCCCCTACAGACTTAGTGTATGTGCTCATTTATATAATGAGAAGAATCCACATGTACTGTTCAGGACATTGAATTCCCTGTATTGTGTGAATGAATATTAAACATTGGACTCTGAAAAGAAACTATTGAAATTCCATTAATATTTATAACTAGTCTAAGGGACTAGGGGAATTCTTCAGTATAAAATATTCTAAATTCATATGTGCAAGAGTGAAGCATCCTTGAATTTACAATATGGTTTTCCTCACTGAAATAGATTTCTTTTTTTTTTTTTGAAATAGATTTCTTTTATAAATATACCTACTGAATTCTTTGGTTTTGTGCTTGTTGTTATTCTATGTCTGTACCTTATTTGAGTCAGGAAAGGCATTTTTGACTCTTGAGTTCTTTTGGATCTAATCTCCTTTTTTAAATTAAAAAATAAATACCTGCTTGTTTACTTTTCTACTATATTCATAATCCTGGATTTCAGTAGTAGTCAACAATATCATAAAAATTATTGTCTTTTTTTGATTTAAGAAGTTACACCAAAATACCAGATCCAATCTTTTTTTTTACCCCTCCTATAAAAATATAACCGGCAGAATAGTTTTCCAAGTCTCATTGGTAAAGAAGATAAGGATACTTACTATAATCCAATAGGTTTCCTTCACAAAAGGACCAGCACTATTTTGACATTATCATAAATAACAACTCACCATTCAGTTACTCTCAGATCTTTCAAATTCAGCATTTTGTAATATCAAGGCAGAAACTTCTCTTTAATGAGTCAAATGAATCAGAACAAATCTTTAGGTCAAATCCTCTAGCCCAGAGGCATATCTCTTTTCTTCACAGAATCCTTTTGAACAGTTTACAAATCAAAACCTGAACCCAATTATGCAGCTGCAGCGATAATCTTAGAGGCAAACCAGTGTGCTGTCTCAAGGGGAACTCCTTGCCTAATTGTGGAAAACAGTCCAGTCATACATAATCACACTTAACACCAAAAATTTTGTATGGGGCATGATGCTGAGTAGGCCCCACTAACAATATATAATAAGGCGTGGCTATTACTGCTGAGGAATATTAGGAAAGTGGGGCATTTTGGTGGGTTAGCCTCATAGAAAACCAGCACTTTCCTATACACTTCCGAAGGAGGATTTCAGTGAGATCCTGAGAAAACCAAGTGTGAGTTAGGACAAATCCTCTGCTCTGAGCTCCTGGGTAGTCTCAGTTAAAGGACTATTGGAATTCTCCCATTTTTGCTTTTAGAAGTGCAAATAAAAGTGGCAACAGCCTGAAAAACTCTTTGTGTCCCAGGATAAATACATGTTTTCTTTGGGGGGGGGGGCATCACTGCCCTCTGGTGGTCGTGGGAGCTACCCAGCCTTGCTCCTGAGAGCTGCTGCTGGATTTGAACCAACAAGTCAGTGGGCCACAGTCCCACACTCAACCACTATGCCACAGGGGCTCAGCCCCAAATACATATTTTCTTAAAGAAAGAACTTCTTCCAAACAGTTCCTGAAACTTCTTGCGAAGTGTAGCCGTTTTCATTAAATGGCAGAATCTATGAAATTTTTAGAGGAAATAATGCATGGGGCATAGAAGAAAGATTATCCTAGCTCTTGGCAGACAGCAAAATTTGGAACACACACATATATATATGATCAAACTTAATATGTTCAACAGTGGTTCTTAATTATGTACTGTCCCAAATGAGAATTTGTTCCTCCTCCATGTATCTCCATTTCTGAAAGGACCCCCCAGGTCCTTAAGACAAACATTAAAGCAGCATCCTTGGTTCCTTCCTCCCCTCTGCCTTCATATTCATGCATTCATACCAAATCCCACTGATATTCATTTACAAAATAGACTTTGACTCTTCATTGCCACTGACACTGACACTACCTGGCCCAAGGAGGCATATTTCACAGCCAGTGAATAGGTCAAATTGTATCCCACTAAAAGATATATTGACGTCCCAGCCCTTTGTACCTGTGAATGTGACCTTGTTTGGAAATCGGGTCTTTGAAGATGTTATCAGTTAATAAAAGGTAATACTGAAGCTGGGTGGATGGTAATCTGAGTGGTGTTTTATGAAAGAACAGAAAGAACAAAGAGGAAGGTCAGTCATATGATCACGCATCTAGGAGCTAAGGAATGCCTGAGGCTACCAGAAACTGTGAAACAAGAAAGGCTCTTGCCAAAGATGTATAACCCACCTGACATGTTGAACTGGATTTTTAGCCTCCATAACTGTGAGACTATCAATTTTCTTCAGTTTAAGCCACCCACATAGCTGTATTTTATGTTGGCAACCCTAGGATACTAAGACAGTCACAATGGTCTTAAAACATAAATAAGTTCATGCCACTCATGTATCTCTTCAAAGCCTTTTAATACCTTCCCTTTGCACATAAGATTAACTCTGAGATCCTTAACATGACCTGCAGGACCCTTAATGATTTGGTATAGGAGTTAGCAAATTTCATTTGTAAAGGCCGGATAGTAAGTATGTTAGGCTTATGAGCCACTTGGTCTCTGTTGCAACTAATCACCTCTACTAGTGTAATATAAGCTGTAGACCAGGGACAGGGAACATCAGCCTGTGGGCCTCATAAGGCCCCTGAGGTCATCAATACCTGCCAAGGTTGCACACTTCACCAAAGAAGAGCAGCTCCGGGCATCATTTCAGAGGTGAGTTAATTAAACCTTTGACCAGTGTGGCCCATGAATGATATTATAAATATTCAAATAGCCCTTGGCAGAAAAAAAGGTTCTCACTCTTGCTATAGACAATATGTAAAACAAAATCTATGGCTGTTTTAATAAACAGTCTTTACAAATACAGTGAAGGGCAAGATTTGACATACGGGCTTTTACTGACCACTGATCATCTGTTGTGTGTCTGTCTCACCACTTGCCCATGCACTAGTTTACTTAGTTCTCCAGCTACACCACTTTTCCCTGCCATGATTTTTTCCCACAAAGATGTTTTTGTACTGCCCATAGAGAATAAACAACAGAAGCCTTTCATGAATTTCCTATTTATTTAGGTTTGCGTGTAATCATCTGTTGTTGAACTCTATTTTAAAATTATTTTTAGAGACTGTACATTGATTTGTGTGATCATTTATTTACTACCTTTTTCCCTTTCAAATAATAAGATCAATGAATGGAAAGACTTCATTTTCTTTGTTCACTTCTGTATCTACACACAGGCATAAATAAGCACACATAAGGCATAGTCAGAAGCAGAATGGAATTGGAACAATTCTCCTAACTAAAGGAAGTATGACCATAAACTACTCTAACCCCTGCAACGTACCATCACATTGTGCATATGATAGTTTATGGAATATATTTTACATATATTAATATATATTTCATATACTTTTATATCTTTAATATATAGTCACATGCACAAAACATACTACTGATCATGAATATGACTCAATGAGATTAACTGATCACTAAAAACCACTCTTCTTTTTCATATTCCTTACCAAGTATATCTCATAATTTTATTATGGAAGCAAACAATAAAAATTTGGTGACTTTTAAAATTAGTTTTCTAAAGATGAGATTATAGCATTGTCTGTTTTTTTTTCATGTCTCACTTGCTCCCATTACCATCTTCCAATATTTGGGTTAGCAAATTACTATGGATTGAATTGTGCCCCTAACCCCACCCCCAAACATGTGTGAATTTGGCTAGG
The DNA here is from genome assembly GCA_004026705.1 of Nesogale talazaci. Taxonomy (NCBI): domain Eukaryota; kingdom Metazoa; phylum Chordata; class Mammalia; order Afrosoricida; family Tenrecidae; genus Nesogale; species Nesogale talazaci. The sequence continues at coordinate 3,683 of PVJH01005934.1, read as the reverse complement.
ACATGATTTTGTAACTAGCCTCAATTTTGTGATCTGATATAATCCTCCTATTTTTTATGAACCCTAATCTCTATGATGTTAGTATGGTAGGATTAGATAGTTATGTTATTGAGGCAGATAAAATTTGTAAAAGTGGATTGTATGCTTTATATCTCAAAAAAGATTAAGTATGAGAAGAGATCAGAATAACCTGCTCTTACTACAACTAAAGAGCTGAGAACAGAGCTGACTTTGAACGTAGGGTCCTTTCACTGAGAACCTGCTAGACCCCGGAGAAGATTCATGCTGAGGAGCATGGAAATCTCAAAGGCTTTCCAGGCTCACAGATGTTGAAAGGAGATAAGAATCTTCTTCCAGAGCCCAAAGAGAGAGAAGTTCTTCCCATGGAGCTTATGCCCTGCGTTTTGACTTTAGCCTCTTAAATGGTGAAAAAATGCCACTTAATGTATTTTTGTTAAGTAGATAACTAAGACACCAATTTTCTGTGAATATTCTACCATAGCCTAGCACTCCATCCCACCTTTGCCACTACCAGCCCCACCATTGAGAATCTTAGAAGTAGAAGGAATTTTGGAAATCTCATTCTCCTCCCATCAGTCACATGAAAAAGTTTCACACTCCTGGCACATGCCAAGAAAATAACTCAAGTTAGGGACTGAGTCCCGATAGTGTAGTGGTTGAGTGCAGGACTGCAGCCCACTGGCTTGGTGCTTCAAATCCTGCACCAGTTCTCCAGGAGCAAGGCTGGGCCTCCCACTCACACCAGAGGGCAGTGATGCCCCTGCAAAAAAAGAAAATAACTCAAGTTGAGTTCTCACCCACTCAAGATCATCCATATTTGAATATATGCAAATAAGAGTGCTATTATTCTAGGGGCAAACTTAAATCTACATTAATGTATTCCTGAAGAGTAGATTTTTCCCAATCCTAAGTATATTCATTTAACTTTGGCACTTGCATAGGAGTCTTAGTGGCATGATGGGTTGCACGTTGGGCTATTAATCCAAGTGTCAGCAATTTCAGACCACCGGCCTCAAGTCGGGAGAAAAGCAAACTTTCTACTCCTACATTCACTCACCATCATGGCAACCATCAGTGAGACTCCACTGGTGGTATTGAGCTTTTGCTTGGGTTTCACATGTGCTCTTTTGGTGCTGTTAGATAAGTTTGTATTGTGAACTAAATGATGGCGCGAGCTCGTCTAAGGCAGAAAGACAAGGCTAACAGATACCATAGAGAAATACATTTGAAGAAACCCTTTATATGTTGGAACAGACTTGATAACAGTGGATTGGAGATGGGGGCGGAGGGAGGGGAGAAGTAGTACATTTAGCTGCACAAATTTCCACAAAGCTGTAACATTTATTTGTGATTCATTGACTTATTTTAGTAATGAGTAGATTGTGTATGGTACATTAAAACTTTTGTAAGTAGCAGAGCAAAATCCAGGCCAAATTTTTTTAAACAATTTATGTTTTATCTCCTTATATTAGAAGTATCAAGCGGTCTTTTATCTCAAAATTTTTTTGTAGGTTAATGTCCTAAAATAGAGGATAGAAAAAAGTAAGGGCGGTGTTTTTATCACATAAGTCCTTTGGGTTATTCGTTTCAGCATCTTCATTGAGGACCAGAAATTGCTACCTTAATGACAAAGATTCATTTTGGAGAGTATGAATTGAGAAGAAAAAGGATGAGTTTACTTCCCTAATTGACACCATTAACTGAACCTCTATTATGTGCATGCATAGAAAATGAAAGCTGCAAGGAAGAAGAATGGGCTAATCTAATCCCTTTCCTCCTCAGATGAAGAGATTGAAAGCTATGACATGATTTTCTCATAATTATTTATCCATCTTTTCTAAAGAAAATGGGCCAAATTTAATTTCTTTATTTACTAGAGATATAAAGTACAACCTTGAGTATATCCTGTCTCCATTTAGAGAAAATTTCAAGGAGAGATTTGACTCATTCAACATTAATGACAGAAGGTCTAATGAGCTGTGGGATGATATCAAGAACATTATATGCGAAGAAAGCAAAGGGTCATTAGAAACAGAGGAAAGGGGAGGAAATGATCAAAGTGAATGTCAGAAGAGATTCTGAAACTTACCCTTGGGCGTACAGTAGCTAAAGTAAGTGGAAGAAATGATGGAAAGAGGTAAACAGAAAACTTCAGCTTGAGAAGACAAAGTATTGTCATGAAATGTGGTAAGTTCTGGAGTTAGAAAACCAAAAAGAAATAACATCAGCATATCTTAAGCTGAAGGAATTAAAGAAAGAATTCAATATAATTAATTTGTAGGCTAATAAAATTTTGCTGAAGATCATTCAGCAATAGTTACAGCAGTACAGTGACAGGGAGCTCCCAAAAATTCTAGTGTGATTCAGAAGAGGATAGGGATGTCACTACTGACATCATATTTATCTTGGTTTAAAGCAAAGAATACCAGAAAAGTGTCTATCATGTTTTATTGACTATATGCAAAGGCATTCAACTGTGCATCATAAAAACATTGGGTAATTTGAGAAGAATGAGAATCCAGAACACTTCATTGAGCTCACAAATCAAGAGGTGGTTGTGCAAACAGGGCAAAGGAATTGTTTAAAATCAGGAAAGGCATATGTTGGGATTGTATCCTTTAACCATAGTTATTCAATCTATATGCTGAGCAAATAATCTGGTAAATTGGACTACATGAAGAACACAGCACCAGGATTGGAGGAAGACTTATTAACAACCTACAATATACTGTTAACACAACCTTGTTGGCTGAAAGTGAGAGTAATTAAAGCACTTGCTGATTAAGAGCAAGGATTGCAGCATTCAATATAGATTATAGCACAATGTGAAGAAAACTGAAATTATCACAACTGGGCCAATAAATAGACAACATCATGATACATGGAGACAAGATTGAAATTGCCAAGGATTTCATTTTCTCAGATCCACAAACAATGCTCATGGAAGCAGCAATTAAGAAATTAAGACACATTGGGCAAATCTGCACAAGACCTCTGTAAAGTGTTAAAGAATAAACATATCCCTTTGAGTACTAGGAGTACCTGAACCAAGTCACGGTATTTTCAATAGCCTCATATCCATGTGAAGTGAGACACTGAATAAGGATATCACAGAATAGTGATTCTCAACCTCCCTAATGCCATGGCCCTTTAATACAGTTCCTCATGTTTTGGTGATCCCAGCCATAAAATTATTTTCATTGCTACTTCATATCTGTAATTTTACTACTGTTGTGAATTGAGCGGCCCCTGTGAAAGGGTCATTCAACCCACAGGTTAAGAACCACTGCCAAGGGTACAAGATCAACAATCAGAAGTCAATTGGTCTGCTGTACACATCAGATAAGACCACAGAAGAGGAGATAAAAAAAGAGATACCCTTCACAATAGCCAAGCATAAATTGAAATATCTAGGGATATACCTGACAAAAAGAACAAAAGATCTATATGAGGAAAATTACATAACACTATTACAAGAAACCAAGAATGACTTCAAGAAATGGAAAAATATCCCATGCTCGTGGATCGGAAGACTCAATGTAGTCAAGATGACAGTCCTACCCAAGGCGCTATATAAGTTTAATGCAATACCGATACAAGTACCATCCTCCTTCTTCAAAGAAATGGAAAAAATGATTTCTAACTTCATATGGAGAGGGAAG
>PVJH01005933.1:0-106526 GCA_004026705.1 Nesogale talazaci | reverse complement strand
GTAAAAGGAAATAGAGGAAAGAAACAACAGACAAAGGACATTTATAGAGGTCTAAATACAGTCATGAACATATGTAACTGTGTGTGTGCGTGTGTGTGTGTGTGTGTGTAGAATGAGATGGAAGGGCTGAGCCCCAGTGGCGTAAGTGGTTGAATGTGGGACTGCGGCCCCTGGACTTGGCAGTTCAAATCTAGCAGCGGCTCTCAGGCGCTCCCACAACCACCAGAGGTCAGTGATGTCCCCTCAAAAAAAAATGAATGAGAGGGGAATATATATATATATATATATATATATATATATATATATATATATGTATTAATAATTAAGGTTGCAGATGGACACTGGATTTTGACTCAAGCTCACCCCCAAGCCCAAAAAACTTTGTTCTAACAATCTGATATTCTGTGATGCTCACCTACTGGACACAATCACAGAAGACAAAATAGGTGCATAAGTAAAAGTGGTGAAGAAAGCTGATGGTGCCCAGCTATCAAAATATATAGCATTTGGAGTTTTAAAGGCTTGAAGATAAACAAGCAACCATGTAGCTGAGAAGCAACCAAGTCAACATAAATTCCTTTGTAGACTCACACAATGCAATGATGCCGAATGCTGGAAGAGCAGAAGGCAGTGGGTTGAAGGTCTTGTGGTTCCAGTGAAGCTTGAAGCCTCTCAGTCCTGGCATGGGGCTCCACGTGTCTCTTCCAGCTCTCAGAGTGTCCCAACAGCAGGAAAGGGAAAGCAGAGAGTGAGTCTGGCCGTCAGTGAGCTATTTTCCTCACCCCCCTCCCCCAAATGAGGTCATCAATCTGCCACTTGATTGACAGGGTAAGCTCCGCCCCTTCACTCAAGTTGACAGGAGATTATGTACCAGTCACACCTACTCTCAAAGTCTAGTAACAATCACATAAACTCCATCACATCTTGTGTGGTAGATTCGCCATATTGCTCTAAGGTTTTTCTTCTGGTGCATGAACATGCACGTTGTTTATCTGCCAATATTGCCACTTTATGTTATGCTTCTTCCTTATCCTCCATCAGAAAAGGAGTGATTTTATTTTTTTTGTGATTGTTCTCCATTCCATCTGTCTTTATATTCCCATCCACTCCCTCACCTTCAGCTATTGTCTGCAGGAGAGTGTCTGTGGCTGTCATTTCAGTTCAGATCTTTCTCCAGCCCATGTCCTCAGAACACTTCCAATTCACTAAATCTGCATTTAAGCACATTGCCCATACCCTCATCACATTTGAATACTGCTCCACCATGGTTGGCCCCCCAGATAACTGTTCATCCTGACCTGTCCCTCGGCTGTAAACATCACACTTTGTAACTCCTTGGACACTATCATTTCTGCCTCTCCACCATCTCCTGTGTTTACAGCAACATGTAAAGAAAAAAGGGCACAGCAATACTTACAAAAATACCTCATGGAAGAAGGACACAGTTGGAAAACTATTATAGAAGGCATACTTTAATAATCTAAAATTTACACTGTTATTATACTCTGTTTCATCCCCACTGTGGCCTCACCCATCACTTCCTCATGTCTTGCCTAGCCTCTAGAACAGCCTTCTCTTACATAGAAGAGGGAATCTCCACCTTAGGATATAATCTAGGTACAGTGACCTACAACAATCATTTTATTTATTTTTTCACATTTTATCATGAGTAGCATGTATTACATAAAATACTGCATTAAATAATTTCCTGATGTTATCCTCCCATGTTCACTTACCATTGTTCACTGTGATGATTTACTGTTCTAAACACTGCCTTATAGCAGGCAATAATGAGGGAGAAAAAGGTATTTGACTTACATTCATGTCATTGTCTATCCTGTGGATCATCTCAGCTTAGTTTTAAGATGCCAGGATTTTATTTTATTCAGCTGTTTCTCTCCACAGCACTTTCTATGGGGATTTACACCTTCTAGGTTTATTGTTGAATGAATGACTCTTACTAACAAGATTTTTAAAACCTGACAGCATTTTCAATGCATACTTATTTATTTTCCACTTTCACAAATTGGTTTCTGAGGATTTTTCATCCAGTCAACTGTGTCCAATCATCTCTAGAAGCATGTCGAACATGACTGGAGGAGTGTTGGTGCTTGGAAACCTCAGTAAACTTGACTTTCATCTTAGTTACATAATGTCCTCACAGACACACATTACAACTGACCTGCCACTTCTCATTTCAGGGAGAGCAGAAAAGAAAAGAGACCAGAAGGCAAGATCAGGTAAGAGTTTGTCCATCATTGTTTCTTGCTTTCATTTCCACATTAGGAAAATGTGTTTGCAATTAGATTTACAAAAACTCACATAACACAGTCGTGATCAATATCAAATTAGTTAAAATGAATTTAGGTACTAAATTTAACACTTTCACATCTCTCAATTATGCCTTTTTCATTTAATCTCTCCATATTCAAGGGAATATGAGGTGGAATGTGGTTTAGCTTTTATGATTGCCAATATAAAGGTAAATCTTATTGGCACCAATTATAAAATGTGAAAGTTAGAAACTGGCAACACATTGTGTTTATGAATCTCACTGATTTTTTCCTAGTACTAACTATAGAGATCATGTGACTTGGCAGTGGTCAATACTTATTTGATATGAATCTTCACAGTTTGGAGGAAGGTTAAGACTATTTCCCTTCTAAATCCTCTCAGTATTCAAAGTGAACAACGGTATTGTTGTGTGCCTTCAAGGTGATGCTGACTTAGGATAGCACTATGTGTCACCGTGTAACTACCTCATTCGACTTTCTAGAGTATAATCTCTGGTGTAAACTACCGAGCTGCTAGTGGATTTGAACCATAGACCTTTCCGTTTTCGGCTGAACTCTTAAGCACTGCACCACCAGGACTCTTTGCTACCATGTATCACATTGCTGTTGCGAGGTGATGTCATATTGGTTCAGACTCATAGTGACTGTGGCAGTCACCTAATCTGGTGTCAGTTTGAGGATTAAGGGTATCAGGGTGGAGTCTAGTCTGTCAGTCTTGAGTGAGCCAATGAGACCTCTGTGTGGGTATGGTCTTCTCTGAGAATTCTGGAAAATCCGGTACTTCCTTCTTGGAAGCAGGAGACACGCACTCACTCCCTTGGACACACTTGACTGACAATGCTTGCTGTCTAAGAAACTCGATTGACAAGGTTGGCTCCCTGTGAGACATCCCTGAGAAGAAGTCACACGAAACTACCCTGATATGGCCAGATACCTGGAACTAGAGAAATTACGTGGAGACTCCTGCCAGTGCTGAGATGCTTATAACACCACTGGATCCAAAGACTTTCTATCCACTGGCTTGTCGTCATTCTGCATTTGGAATCATTGCATGTGTTTTATGAGTCTGGAGAGGACTTATATATTGATATCAGACATATGGGTTAATATCAGACTAATGAACTTGGAGTGGTCTTGGTTGGGATGTTTTGCTTAATGTTCAATTGCTCTTACATACAAACCTCTTTCTTTTTATTATTTGTCTCTTTTTACTGGGGGGGAGGGAGGGTAGGGTTGGGCATCACTGTCCTCTGGTGGTGGGAGTAGGAGGTCCAGCCTTACTGCTGGATTTGAACCTCCAACCCAGTGGGCCACAGTCCCACACACAACCACTATGCCAGCAGGGCTCAGCCCCCAAACTTCTTTCTTATATACATATGAGTGCTTATGAATTTGTTTCGTTAGTAAACCCAGACTAACACAGTGACCCTACATAGAAGATTAAAAAATCAATTGATCAATCATTGCTGAGTCTTTCAACCCCCTCACAAATGTTGTGCTTAAACCCATTGTTGCAGCCATGTCACCAATCCCTCTCCCGGAGGGTCTTCCTCTGTTTAATCACCCATTCCACTTTCCCACGAATGATGTCTTTCTCCAGGGAGTGTTCTCTCCTGATAACATATCCAAAGTCTTTGCTTTGAAGTCTCACCATCTTTGTCTCCCAGAAACATTCTGGCTGTACTTCTTCCAAGGCAGATTATCTAATTCCAATTGGCCAATACCAGCCCATTTCATTTTACTAATGCCTAAGTTGTCAATTTTTCAGATTCCATTTGCTCCATTTTATTTTTTGATGACTTTCAATTTTCCTAGATTCCACGTCTCCACTCTTAAGAGATGTTTGCAGCTGTTCTTCTCATTTTGAATTGTGCTTCTTCAACAAACTAAGGCCCAAAGACTTTGCCACATGCACATCATTAAAATAGGCTCTACTTTTAGGAGGCAACTTCTTCTCCCTTGTATTTTGAGCAACTTCTACCATGATGGCTCATTCTCAGGCCCTAGATCTGACAATGTCATGCTGCCTAATCATACATAATGTGGGCCCATAGTTACTGGCTTGTATATGAATGACATAGTAGCATATAAACAAAAAACAATGGTACTTAAGGAAGAAGCTCAGTGTACTGAAAGCATTAGCCAAAACCAAGGCTTCAGGAACTGATGTCCTACCATGATTCCACATGCTAGTGGAGCATGGGAGGCACTCATTCCTCTAGACTAGAACACTTGGAAGACAGATTTCTGCCCAATTAACTGTAAGATATCCATATTTGGATTCATTCAAAAGAAAGGTGATCCAACAGAGTGCACCATCGATATCACATGCAAGTAAAATTTTGCTGAAGATCATTCAGAAGTATATTGACAGGGAGCTGCCAGAAGTCAGGCAAGATTCAAAAGAGGATATGGAACAAAAGAGCTCATTGTTGATGTCAGATGTAACTTAGCTGGAATCAGAGAATACTAGGAAAATGTTTTCTTGTGTTTTATTGACTATGCCAAGGTATTTGACTGTGTGGACCAAAAGGGAAAAACAAAACAAAACAAAAAATAGCCTTGAGAAAAATGGAAATTCTGGAACACTTCATTGTTGCTCATGTAGAATTTATACATGGATCAAGAGGCAGCTGTGTAAAAAGAACAAGAGAAGACTGCATGACTTAAAACCAGGTAAGGTGTGCGTTGAGGTTGTATCCTCTCACCATACTTACTCAATCTGTATGTTGAGCAAGGCATCAGAGAAACTGGATTACATGAAAAGAATGTGGCATCATGATTGGAGAAGGTATGTTACCAACCTGTAATATGCAGATGACACAACCTTGATTGCTGACAGTGAGGGAAGCTTGAGGCACTTGCTGATAAAGATCAAGGATTGGGCTGAGCCCCGGTGGCGTAGTGATTGTGCGCGGGACTGCAGCCCACTGGGACAGAGGTTCAATTCCAGCATTGAGGCTTAGCCTCCTACTCCCTCCACCGGAGAGCAGAATTGCCCCCCCCCCAAAAAAAAAAAGATCAAGGATTGCAGCTTTCCATATGGATTACAACTCATCGCAAAGAAGACAGATATCCTTCCAACTGGACTAATAGGTAACATCTTGAAAAATGAATAAAAGACTGAAGCTGTCAAAGATATTGCTTTGCTTGGCTCCACAATCTATGCTCATGGATGCAGCAGTCCAACAGAACAAAGGAAGCTTAGCAGCTACATAAGACTCTATTGGACTATTGAAAAGCAAAGATGTTTCTTCAAGAAATAAGGTGTGCCTGCCCCAAGCCATTTTTTTCAGTCACCTCTTATGCTGGTGACAGTGGGATATTGAATAAGGAAGACTGGAAAATTAATATATGTGAATTATGGATCTGGCAAAGAATACTGAAAGTACCACGATAGAGTGCCAAAGGGACAAACTAATCTGTCTTAGAAGAAGTACACCCAGAGCTCTCCTGAGAGGCAAAGATGGTGATTGCTTTGGACCTGTTGTCAGGAGAGACCATTCCCCTGGAGAAGGACGTCATGCTTGGTAAAGCAGAGGGGCAGTGAGAAACAGCAAGGCCCTCATTGAGATGGTTTGACACAGCGACTGCAACAGGAAACTCAACCATAGTAACACGTGTGAGGATGGTCCAGCACCGGGCATTTTTTCATTCTGTTGTCCATCAGGTTGCTATGGGTGGAAGCCTATTCAATGACAAACAGCAATACCATAATACAGAAATAATTTTCTATTTATACATTATAAATTTATATATTCTTACGTTTTCATTAGCGATCAATGCTGGTACTGTGGCATGGTTTCACTTTTAAAAAATGTATAAATTTAGTGCAGGGATGGAAAACGTTTTTTTCTGCCAAGGGCCATTTGGATATTCTTCAGATTAGTAGTTGTCCATAGTAGTCAAACATCTAATTAACACATTCCTAATGTGATGACTATAACTGCTTGTTGGTAAGGTTCATATTAACTTGCTATGAGTTTGAGGACCTTATATGGCCTATGGGCCTGATGTTCCCATCCTTCGTTTAGAACAATTGTTCACTTCCAGGTAAATCTCTTCATAGTGCCAACCTCCCAGATACAGTGCATGCCCTTCTCCCCAAATTCCAGTTCATGGTAATAATTCCATGTGGCTATATTGATGAGATAAGACTCAGTATGGCTCTTCTAGTGATAGTCTTTGTCACTCCCACCAACTCACTGAGTGGGATCATGCAAATAAGTTGTAGAAGACTCCAAATTAGGAGATTGGCCAGTCTTCTTATTCCAAGTGAGTCATTTCAGAAGCAAGAGGAGAATGCACAGCCCACAGGAAAGAAGAGCCAGTAGTAGAATGGGTCCATGAGTCCTGTGTGAAGTGATGATGACAACAGAAGCAGCAGAGGCCCCAGCACTGAAACCATGAAACAGACCAAGAAAGACCAAGTGCTTTTGGACAGGAGGCTGGATTGCAGTGCAGGGGGCTCTCTGAAATTTGCCATCACTCAAAGAGATTGGCAATCCTAGCACAAGAAGGGAAGAGGCCTAGAGGGCATGTGGCAGAGAAGTTGAGAGTCAGAGGGAGACGTGTTAAAAAGTACTGAGAAACCGAGAATTGTGTCTTCGGTGTATTTTCATTCTGACTTGTAGCTTGTTACCTTCCCCTAGTAAGCCTTCATAACCATTAGTATTGCCATTCATTTCTACTTGAATGTTTCAATGGATTACAGAACCCAGCAGAAAAGTAGAGTGCCGTAACAGGGACAGTTGGTGTCAAAATAGGATAAAGGAGGTTGGCATACAGAGGGTAGCTATCCTCCTTGAACAAATGTGGAATTATTTGCTCCCCTTCCTTGTATAGTGGCAGGAGGCCATATGTGGCCCTTAGGCATGTTCTCTCTGATATACTCCTATATACCCACCCCTCCTCCCAAGACATCACAAACCCACCCTTTCTGTTATAGTTGAAATTCGCCAATGTAAATACACACCACTCTCAACAACTATCCTCTTTCAACATCATTTCTTTTGTCTGGTGAATAAGAGATTATGTCTATTTTCATATCATGTAGTCAACAAAGGACAAGAACCTATATCCATAAAAAATTATATAAACATCTTAAACTTCTATCTCTTTGCTCCTTCCCAGCCTTGCCATCATTTCAAACAACTGGACATTAAAAACTAACCGATTTAACAAAATTGTTTGCATTGTCTTTGTGAGTTTTTTAAAAACCTGTTTGTAACTACGAATACACATGCATACATACATACATTCATACACACAGGAGTTTCAAAATTTTGGTGGAAAATCCCCTTATCTTTTAATTCCACTTTTCCAAGAACTTCTTGAAGCTCTTGTACTGTGATAGCAAAAACCATGTCTGAAATCTTCACCGAAGTGATTCATCCATTATTGCTCCTTGGGGGAAATTTATTAGAGCTCTTTCCAAAATGCTGTTGCAGTGATCCTGAAGGTACTGGCTCTTTTGATTACAGAAACTTTATAGTTTAAAAGGAAGCTTAAATTGATCTGAGTGTTAAACCAGATGGCCTTGTAAATGTCTTCCATCCTCATAGATTCTAACATTCTGTGAGGTCAAGGTGACAGAGCTGGGACAAGAATGCAGGGCTTGTGACCCATTCTCCAGTTCTTTTGAGGAGCACAACATGGGACAGCTGCTCTCCACCCTCTGAAATAAAAATGCTAACCATGTCGACATTGAATCTAGGTTCTCACGGAACAACAACAAATTTTTCAGCAATTTGAAAACCTCTATAAAGAACAAGCACCTGGAGGGGTGGAGGGAGGGTGGGATGGAGAGAGGAAGCCAGCTATGGGGATCTGCAAACTGTCTCCTATCTGGAGGACAGGCGTGGAGAGGAGTGGGCAGAGGGAGATGTTGGGTAGTGTAAGATATGACAAAACAAAAATGCGGAGTAATGAGAACTGGTGTGGGGAGGAGGAGGGGAGAAAGGTTGGAGGGGGAAGGAAGAGAGGCTTATATCAATAGCCCAAGTGGAAAGGCAGATGTTGGGAGAATGTTGATGAGGGCAGGCAAGTGCGGGTGCTTGGCACAGTATATGTAACTATGTATTGAATTATGTATGATGAAAAGCAATGCACGAGTCACCAATAAAATGATTAAATAAAATAAATTTTAAAAAGGACAAGCATCTCTTACAGGGAGCATTTGTGATTGGGGTTCTGAAAAATCTTTCTTTCTCAAAAGATCTGATTGACACCAACTCATAGCTTGTCAGTGGTCCAATTTCTCTGAGAAAAATTTGCAGGTCTTAAAAGTTCTGTTAATCCAAGGATGTTTCTTGAGCAGCGCCCAAATTATTGGGAGAAAATTCTTTGAGTCCTCATCATGACAAAAGTTACCCTTGTGTCCTAGGAATATGTTTTATCTTGAAAGATAGTCTGAATGCTCAGATTTGAGTCACCACCCTTCCCATTGTAGACATACCTACCATATTTTTCAGACCATAAGATGCACTTTTGTGTCCCCAAAAATGGGTGTAGTACCTCAGAACCATTTAGTATACTGATACTATTTGGTTCAGAATATTTTTTCTTGTTTTCCTGCTCTAAAAACTGGGTGTGTCTTACGATCTAAAAATACAGTAAAGTGTGTCCCTTTATTGCGCTTCACACTTATGGCTGTTTTAAAAAAATCAACGGTTTGTGGCAACCCTGTGTCAAGTGAGTCAACCAGCCATTTCCCCAACAGCGTGGGCTTATGGCGTGTCTCTGGGTGATGTTTTGGCAATTCTTACTTCTCAAAATGTTAGTGTACCCTGCACAAACTACAGTAGCTAGTGTTGACACGTAACCTTCGCACCTGCTACTGCACCACAACAGTCTAACCTGTTCTTTAGGGTCTCTTTTACTCAGCGTTGACTCGGTGGCAGGAAGTTTGGTTTGGTTTAACTTTTGAATGAAACCTACAATGTCTCTTAGGTGTACATGTATAATCAGAAAAATCATTATAGTTAGGTTGCCATGCCATCTAAATATGTGTCTTTAGATCAAGCATATGCCTCAACTATCAAAAGCAGCATGAATAGTTTTCCTATTTGTGACATCTTGATTGGACTTTTTATATCATTTGTTGCTCGGAGTTCTCAGATTCAATGCTCTGCCTGCTAAGTTAGACAACACATCCATCCTTCTTGCTTACATCTGGATCCATCCTTACCAGGGAAGATCACTATTCGACTCAGGGTGCTTTCAGTGCACTCCGTCCTACTGGAATGATTGAAACTTAAATATCTGAATGAAATCATAGCAAAGTAGTGGTGCTGTTAGCAGCCATGAAGCAACTCCAACTCTGGTCATCCTCTTTATGCCAGGATGAAAGGTTGGGTCACCTGCATCATCATCGACCTATTTGGGTGCCTTATTATGGTCATTGTCCTAATGAACCTCACTGAAAATTTTCCTCACTTTCTCTGACCCTCCCAGGAGCCTGGGTGGTGGAATGGGTTCCCAGTTGTACTCTTAAACACAACAACACAACTGTGAACCCACTAGCCACTGTAGGGCAGAAAGACAACAAAGCTCTCAGCTCCCATAAAGACTTACAGCCTCAGAAATGCAAAGGTCCAGTTCTTCTGTGTCCTGTTGGATCACAGAGTTGAAGGGACTAGATGACAGTAAATGTTCGGAGTGTCTCTGGCCTTCCACGTTAACGAAAACAATATCCTTCTCTCTTGATCAGTCTCTCGGCAGTATGTATCTAAAGTAACAGAGTTAAAGATTCAGACTATTTTTCCTGTTCCATAGTCTGGGTGGACCACAAAAACAAATTCATAGACACTAGTATATGTATAAAAAACAGCTGTAAACAAAAGAGCACATTGAGTATACTGAGAAAACATCCCAACAGAGTCCAGATCAACTTCCTAAGTCTGATTTTAGCCCATATGTTGGATACAAGTCTATAAGTTCCTCTTTAGACTCATGCAACACATGCATTGACACTGAATGCAGGAAAATCACAGACCAGTGAGTGGAAAGCCTTATGGATCCAGTGGTGGTGGAAGCATTTGAGCTCTGGGGTGGGTCTCCAGGTAGCCCCTTGAGCTCCAGGGCTCTGGCAATATCAGTGTAGCTCACTGTGGCCTGTCAACAGGAATGTCTCACTGGGGGAGAGTATATCTGGCCTGCAGGGGGCTATTTATCTCCTTCCCATATTCCTCCCTGGAAGTGGGACACACACTCTCTCTGCCTGACATTCCTGTTGACAACATGTAGCTACACTGATGGAGTCTGAGCTTTGGAGCTGTAAGAGCCATGTGGAGACCCACCCCAGTGCGCAAATGCCTCCTCAAGGCTGTGCACTGGCATTCAGCATCATTACATGTGCTGCGTGAATCTGTATAAGAACTCATTGACTAGTATCAGACTTATGAACTAATATCAGACTTATGGACTTGATCTGGACTTGGCTGGGATGTTTTCTCAATATATAATTACTCCTTATTTAAAGCTAGTTTTATGTACATATGAGCATCTATGAATTTGTTTCTCTGAACCACCCAGACTAACACACATAGAATTTTCAGAAGTAAAACACCGAGCTAATTTGCAGAAGTAAATCACCAAGTCTTTGTTTCTTGTCTTTGTCTGGAAGTTCTGTATAGTTTGCTGACCATGGGTCACCCTGCTGGCATGTTAAATATCCGTAGTATAACTTCAAGCATCTTAGTAACATCTAGTATCATAATAACATGCAAGCCACAACAGTGTGGCAGACTGACAGATGTATATAATAGAATGTCACCCCCCTTAAATCTGGATGCTCCCTCTACCTAGACCCGGATGCTCATTGTTTCCTTATGTCTCTTTTGTTTAAAGAACCTTAAACCAAGAATGAAGTTACACAGAGGTTTTGTTTATGTTTTCTCAGGGGGGAAATGACTTTTTTATTTCCCTAGGAAACTTTAATAAGACTAGAATGAGTAGTTTTGTGAAATTTTTCAAGGAAGGTATGCACAAATCGGGGCATCCTATGTAAGGCATATTGATAGGAAATTCATTTAAGAAAAGAGTGGGGGGGGGTGGTTGGATGATTATTCAGATTCATAAGATCTCTTTTCCCAGAGTTCCACTTTTTATCTGATTGAAAAAGCTGTACTGTGTGTGCATGAATCAACAACAACAACAACAAATGTAAATGGCTGACATTAAATTATCTAACTGTGTTCTGAAGTTGAAACTCATTCAGTTTGGACTAAGTTGCTTCATCAGGTGCATAGCGGATGGAGCTCTGACTCAGAAATGAAATTGTTCGATAGTCTATGCAGCCTCACTGGAGGAGACTCTCTGTGCTCTAATCAGAAGCTTAGCTAGAGTTTTTAAAATGCATTTCTGAGTGAGCCAGGGATAAGTCAAAATAGAATGTGTGTATACACACAAATATATATATATATATATATATATATATATATATAACTTGGTCTTTTTAATGCTATTTTTAAATTTTTAAAATTATTATTAAATCATTTTATTGGGGCACATGCATCGCTTATCACAATCCACACATACATATATTGTGCCAAGCACCTTCACATGCCTGCTGCCCTCATTATTCTCAAATCATTTGCTTTTCCACCTGAGCCCTTGACATCAGCTTTTCCCCTCCCACCCTCTCCCTCTCCCCCACTAATGCTTGATAGATAATAAATTGCTATTATTTTTTCATACCTCACACTTCCAGATGTCTTCCCTCGCCCACTCCTCCACTGTCTGTTCTCCAGGTAGGAGGTTATGTATAGAACCTTGCAATTGGCTCCCCCTCTCTAGCCCGCCCTCCTGGTATCTCCACTCTCACTACTCATCCTGAGTGGTTCATCTGTCCTGGGTTCTCTTTTCGAAAAAATATCTCAAAGAAAATACTCATTGAAACTGAGCTGGAAAACCCATGTCTTACTAATACAACATAGCCAGAAAAATAAAAAGCTGCATTGGACTATTTGACCTGGGAGGGAATATTAGAAACACATGATATAAGGACAAAGGGACAACATAGAAGGTAAACGTCTGATATCATCAACTATCATTTTGACTTTGGTTACTCCATCAAGCAATGCCTTTGTCAGGAAAAAATTGATGGGAAAATATTAAAAGATCAGCTGTAGTCTATAGATTTTAAATAAGAACACTACTACTAAGGTTGAAATTCTTTTAGCCCATTTGAAGACTGACTTCTATTTGGTTCATGGAAGATGTGATATTAATAAGCAACCAAGCATAAAATACAAAGAAGTGTTTAAAGGGGAGATCCTGAATAAATGATTGTTTGTAAAAGATATTTTAGAAGACATACTGGGGTAGACTATAGAGATGTCACTTGTCAAGTATATATTGTTCCAAATTTTCCAAGAAGGAGAACACATTCAAATTCAGTGAAGTATATAAAATAAAGAGTAGTCTTCATCGGTCAGAGAGTGGTTTTATCTGTAGAGATCATAATGAGTATTTTATTAATGAAGGTAACGAATTTTCATATACGACATCAAAGCATCCCTGAAGTTAGATGATTTTGCTCACTTGCATAATTTGAAAGAGAGGGACTTCAAAGAAGAATAATGTTATTTTTTTTCTCAGCTCGAAAGGTGAAATTTATTATTGGAAATTCAACAAATGGTAGAACATCTGCTTTGCAAGCTCATTCTCTTGGTGTTAACTTTTGATTGGGCTTTACACCCTTTTGAACTGTTCTAACTCAACAGCAACACATTTATTTCAGATCATTTCAACACACATGGAACATGCAGTCTTTTGGGATTACAAAAGAGGGAATAAGGAGTTAAATACCAGATCAATTTGTTAGTCTAGGGTCAGTATGCTCATTTTCCTATATTTTATTCATTTGTTTGATGCCAAACGTTTAAAAACATGTATATTTAACATGAGTTTTCTTTATGCTGTTACTATACTATTCTTGTAGTGTGCTTTTGGATTCCCCACCCATAGTTTCTGCATACTAACAACAACAACAACAACAAACTTTCAGAAATAACTGTGAGAGAAACCTAACGTAGAGTTTTCTTTACAGTGGTAACATGACTGGGGTCTCAATTCATGGCCACCCCAAGCCCAGTAGAATTGGACTGTTGAAATCAATAGTTCCCAGTGGTTGATTCTGAGAACTCAATAGGTAGGCCTTTATTTCTAATCCATCTCAGTCTGACAACTCCGGTGAAGCCTGTTCACAGCAGAGACAGACAGAACCAAGTCTCCACTGACAGGTGATAGCTCCCTTAAGGTTCATTGCCTGGGGGTTAAACACAGCAGGCTCAAATCTGTAGCTACAGATGTTGTGCCAATCCACCTCGCCAAGAATCTCCTTCACCATTGTCCCTGAACTCTACACAATATGGTGTCCTCTTCCTCTGGTGGCCAATGCTTCCTGATGGTAAGTCTAAAGCAAGTGAGTCAGGCAGCATTCTGTGATCATCCATCGGGCTTCCGTACTCCAATTTTCAGAAGGAAATGAGATCTCATATGATCAGATGAGATCCTATCAGTTGTTTGAAATCAGCCTTCACAGAAGGATGTGTCGTCGTTGTTAGTATAGGTTCCAGTCCCGTGTTCAACAGAAGGAAACATTGCCTGGCCCTATGCATTTTTCACTATCATTGCTAAATTTGAACGCAGTCAATCCCTTTCCTTGAAGATCTGACTCTTTTTTTGACCCTCTAACAAGCATGATGTCCTTTCCTACATATCCAATGTACAAATACAATGCATAAAGACAAAATCTGACCAGCCTCACTTCTAAGGAGCATTCTGGCTGAATCTGTTTCTTCTGGCAGTCCAGAAGACTTTCAGAACTCTTTGATAACCCCAACATTCAAATCATCAGAGTCTTCCTTACTCATTCTTTCCTGTGGGTGGGGGAGTGATTGCAAAGACTGTGATTTCAGTCAGGCTCCCATTATTCCCCTAACATCTCCATAGAGGGCCTAGGCGGCAGCTTTGCACAACAAAAGAGGTCATTTACTTTCTTGACTGCTGTTTCTATAAACACTGATGATCTATCCAAAAAGAAATCCATATTATTTTCCCATTTATCATGATGGACCATTGTGAGGATTTTTTTTATCTGTTCACATTGAGTTTCCAGGCAGACTGAAAGCTGCAGACTTTGATCATCAGCAAGTGCTTCGAGTTCTCTTGGCTGTGAGCAAGGGAGGCTGTATCACCTGCAACTTGAGGGTTGTTGGTAAACTTTCCTCCAATCATGACATTGCATTCTTCTTCATGTAGTCCAGCTTCTCTGATGAATTGCTCAGCAGACAGATCAAACAAGTATGGTGAAAAACAGCAAGTATGACACACACCCTGCCTGATTATAAACCATTCATAATGAAATTGGCAAATATGACACCACAGAATTCCCTCCCCCCCAGAAATCCAGCTGTGAAATATTGGCTGGATCTAGTCTGGGCAATAAGACAGCCTAGCCATTTCACCTGCACTACACATATGACATAGACGAGGCTACTCGGTTAGCTCATAGATTGACTGGAGACTGGAACCCAGCCTTGTGATCCAATATGGGCCTTTGCTACAGAAATAAGAAAATGACCCTGCCTTGTGCCATGTGCCCAAATGAGGCGCGCAGTGGTGCAGTGCTCAGCTGTGAATCAAAGGATCAGCCATTCATAGCCAGCAGATGCTTCTGAGGAGGAATAGGTGAGAGTCTGGTGATCATAACATTGTTAATGCTCTGGGGTTAGTTTTCCTTCATCCTATTGGGTTACTCGGACTCAAAATCCATTCGACAACAGTATTTTAATGTTGCTGCTCTTTAATGCCCAAATGGCTCTAGTTTGGTATAAACAGAGTTGTAAGCTACCAATTTTCTGCTTTGGCCTCCCAGACAATCCATCTCTGGTGTGTTTGCTTTTTTAAGCAACTCTATGTTAATGAATTCCATTTAAAAAAATAGCCAATTTTCTCTGGGTTTATGGTTTCATAGCAATATTTATTGTTGAATGAAATAAAGTGTCTTAGATGCATTTTTCCCCTCCACCAAATGGAAGACTTACACGTGGACTGTTTGTTAAAAGCAATCTCAAGGAATTTATTTTCAAGCAAACTTCACTTTCCAGCCAGTCCAATTTATGATTGCGAGTGAATAACAACACAGCAGTGCCACGTTATTTGGAAAATACCCTAAATTGCATTGCATGTCTCTGCCTTACAAACAGTGGTTATGCGAACAAAACAAATCAAAAACAATGAGGAGTTAATGGAGGGGAAGTTGCCACGTCCTCTCACCTAGTCGAAGTGCAGACATAAAAACGTCTGCCAGCAACTCCCCTGCTCTTGTTGCGTTTGTGCCACTCTCCCCGTGCAGCAGTTAGTATACATTCACACTCAGTTGACATGGAAACCAGGATTTGATGGAAGGGAAAGCTAAGATCTTTGGAGAGACCCTCGTATACGTGAGGACAGATTTATGTGGAGCCTTGCAAAGCATCCTGCATTCCTTCCCTCTGGGAAGGAACATGTGCAGCAGCATCATTTGTGGTACCCACAAACTACTGGAGCATTTTATCATAGATGAATGGGTCTGTAAAAAGCCACAAAGATTTCCCAATAAAGTGGAAAATATTAAGTGGACCTTCAGAAGCTATCTGACAGATCTCATTAAGAAAGGCCACAAGCTTTAATGAAGACTTAGCCGGTGTGATAGGGTCCTAGGAGTCCACGTTGACTGGCTGAGAGAGACGAAGTTGAGTTTGAGTTGGTTGCACAAGTGGCATCGAAGACCATCCTCTTCATAGATAAGCAGCAACCCATGGTGGTCAGGTCAGTTTCAACTCATGGCCAACTCATGAATGTCAGAGCAGAACTGTAGCCTGCAGGGATTCTAATGCTGACCTTTCTGGGAGGAAAGTGCCCCACCTTTCTTTCTTGGTGGGGCTGATGTGCTCAAGCCACCAATAATTGAGGTAACAGTAAGCACTTTCACAATTTATACGACTGATGTCAGAGAATAATGACCACAACTCCACTGCTGTGGCATGGCACTGGAGTGTGCTAGGCAAATGCACAATTTCATTCTTTCTAATGTCCCACTTCTATATATAATTAGAATTAGAAGACTCACATACATAGATTGTAGATAATGCTTAGGCTTTCTTGTGAAAGGAGTCTTAAGTCATTTCTGACTGCCCCACAGGAAAATAAATGAGGTTGTATTTCTACCCAAGCAGCAGTGGTCTGATATCTTTTTTTTTTTTTTTGCTAAATAGAAATGATGACAAACACTTTAATCACCTGTAGATGAAATGCTTGGACCCTCATGGCATAAAACCTTCTAGAGTGAGTGTAAGTCACTGGAGCTGAGTAATACCTTCCTCATGTGTATAAATTGTCCTAGTATTTCTTTGAAAATTCCCTAGTAAGATTTGCAATAGGGGCAAGGGACCACAAGATTCCAAGAAAACATGACACACTCAAAGAGCCTTCAGTCCAACAGTGAGTTGTGACTTGAGTAGCAGTCACAAAGGCTAAGCTGTGTTTGGGAAGAACCACTGGACAAGGGTGCAGGACCAGCTTCTGAAAGAGCACATAAGTCTGAACTTTCACAGGGTGAAGCACTCTGAAAAATGACTCTTAATTACTTGTTCTAGACTGTAAAAAATCCATTGCCACTGAGTTGATTCTGAGACATCATCACCCTCTGGGACAAAGTAGAGCTGTCACCAGCTATTTCCAAAACAGTGATCACTACAGAAGAAGACTGGCATGCCTTTTTTTCCCGCAGAACATGTTGTGGGTTCAATCAATGACCTTTCGGTTGGAAGCCAGGTGTTTTAACCATGGTGTTACCAGGCTCCTTGGACTGGTAGCAGCACATTTACTACTGCTTACATATCATCATCAGGGTTTTGTGTTCCCTTTGGACGTAGAGGAGGGAAGAATACAAAACTTAGCTGCTGGCTGAACCCTGGTGGCGTTGTGTTTGTGCACGGGACTGCAGCCCACTGGGAAGGAGGTTCAATTCCAGCAGCGGCTCCATAGGAGCAAAGGCTGGGCCTCCTGCTCCCACCACCAGAGGGCAGTGATGCCCCCCCAAAACAAACAAACAAAAACTTAGCTGTTGTTCCATTGTTTGAATATATTTGTTATTTTGAGTTTTCATAGATCTCCGTTACGCTGTTATTTTTTTCTTGCCTTCATCTGCTATACATACAGTTTTATGCCCTAGATATTAGTATCACCATACAATACTCACTACCCAGGAACTTTGGGTATTAATCAATCAAATGTGGTATGTTCCTTCTCCAAACGTTTCCCAGAAATATAATTTTACATTAGCTAGTCTTCTCTGAAAACATCTAGTACTCTGTTTCTTAAACATCCAAGAAAGATAAAACTCCACATTCAAAACATGAAGTTATTTAATGTAATTCTCCTCTTTTTATTTTGATTGTTTCTCCAAGTAAGTCTAGTGACTTCATTAGCTGTTTTAAATTGTTCACCCCAAGATATATTTGTAGAGAGCATGAACTAGTTTAGATTTAACATTTTAACTGACTTTCTTGTATCTAAAAATACACTAAATGTTATGGGAGCAATACACAGGGCTGCCTGTGACTATTTTCCCTATAATATTTTAACACAAGAAGAAATGTTGTTAGATTTATAGAAAATACCAGATTGTATGATTATTTTATGTGAATGTTTGTTTGGTTTCTAACCCCCTTGTTTTCTACCATATGAGCATTGTATACTAGAAATATAATACAAGACATACATAGGCCAGATGAAACTTTTCAGTAGTTACATTAAAAGAGCAAAAAAAGACATAGCTGACATTGCATAATAATAGTATAGTAAAAATGGAATCATGTCAACATATTGTCAATATAAAAAGCTATCACTGAGATACTAAAAATGATGCAGACACAGGGCCGGTATGTCACAGCAAAGAACAGTTGATGACAATGTGCACCCTATAAAGAGAAATATGATCTGACCAGAAGAGTGGTGTTCCTGGACAGTGGAACTGCGAACTGAAAGGTTGGAGTTTCAAGTTGAGCCATAGACGCTGACAGAGAAGTGCCTGTCTGTAAGAGAAATTCATTGCTGAAAGACCATGAAGCTAAGCTCTCCACTTGTCACAGATGTGGTCAATATGAGTCAGATTCAACTTGATGGTCATGATATTGGTACCAAACAATAACGTTGACACTAACAGAAACATATTTTACACTGTGCTAGTTTTGAAACTAAGGTCTAAATCAATTAAATTAAAATAATTAATTCAAAATTTTGATTCTTGTCTCCGAATCATCCTGGTCTCGTGTCTAGAGTTCCACATGTGGCTCATGGTTTGATAGTGAGCAGTACACAAAGTTCTGGTGGACAGATTTTCTTGGGTCCATGATCTTAGAGCAGGGAGCACAGGTCTGTCTTTCACCATCACAGCCTGCTCACATGGTGCATAGTCAGCACCCAGCATGAATTTGTTGAATGATCAATTAATACTATTTGTCAAGTGTGTTCTCTAGAAAGAACACATTTGTGCCCTTGCTGAGTTCTTTAAAGAAGCTAGACTAATGGCACATATATGTAAAGAGAGAAGTGTATATCAAGAGAGAGTGACCCTGCGAAAACTAGGAAAGTTCTACCTGGCTCTCATCTATGGATTAGATGTCAACCAGAGACCTCTCCCCTCTCATGAATCTGTCTAAGCCAAAAGCAACAAGCAGGAAGTGGAGGCAGGAGGCAGCAAGACAGAGCAGAGAAATATGTGGCTGGTGGAAACAGATCACCAGGTCAGATATGAGACTGTAAAGACTCCCAACATCATCAGACACTATGGAAAGCCACTGATAGCTTCTAGAGGACGCGGGTCATGGGTTGGGCTCCTGGTGAAGGTCCCAAGAAGCCAGATGCAGGATTTGGGTCAGTAGGAAGAAAAAGTTCAGGGTAGTGGCTTCTCCATAGACTCTACCTTTATTCCAGGAGAAATCTCACCTCAAAATAGGAAAAAAAAAAAAACTGGAGTCGTTAGAGTACACAATCCCCTCACACACACCCCCGCCCATCCCATTAGGTGAGCATCAAGCAACTCACTCTGAGGTAGTTAACCCTGCAGTTTTCACTTGGGAAAGTTATCACTGGTCATAGTGAATTTTTTTGAAAGCAGTTTCAATCGAACCTCTTTCTTTTGTTGTTTTTGTGATGGCTGATTTAAGGGAAGAGTGTGGTGCTGTGAAATTTTTGTCTTCTGCTTGGGAAAAATGCCCCCAGAAATTGTTGAGATGTTGAACACAGGTCACAAGAACAATGCTATAGGGAAAACTCAAGTGTATGAGTGTTTTTCTCATTTCAAAAAAAAGTGAAATGCTGATTGAAGACATACCTTGTACTGGATGTCCATCAGCCTCTGTAATGGATGAAACTGTCAACAAAATTGGTGTGCTTGTGTTCGAAGACAGAAGATGGACCACTGAAGAGATGGGGAAGCTATCTGGACTGTCTTAAGAGCTCAGTTCCAATGGAAGATTTGGGAATGTGAAGGGTCACTGTGAAATGTGTGCCTCGAGTTCTGACTGGCCAGGATAAGATCATCAGGTGGAAACAAAAATAAACTGGCCGGGTGGGAGTTCTAAGAATAGATGTTCTAAGAATTGTGGAGATTTGTGAAGGTAACCATTAACCAGTTAGCACCAGACCAGTTCTAACTCATGTCTATCCCATGTATGTCAGAGTAGAGCTGTATTTTATAGGACTGATAAACACATATTTTCCCCATTTAGATCTCTAGTGTAGGTCTTTCTTGACAGTCCACTGGGAAGACTTAAACCTCTCACTTTTTGGTTAATAGTCAAGGACATTCAACTCTGATACCACCCAGGGACCTTGCTGCAAAAGGTGGACTCAGAGCAAAGGGGAAGAAACAGAGCACACCAAAGGAAGCAGAGAGGACAAACACCCAAGACAGGTGATGAAAGAGGCAGCCACAGGGCCCTCAGCTCTTCTTAGCAGTTAAAAAACAAACAATCAAAAAATATCCTGATTAAGTCTGCATCCAAAAACAATGTGAAAGAGGAGTAATTCTTCCCACCTCCTTTCCCTCCCTCCCTTCCTTCCATCTTTTCTCCTTCCATTCTCTCCTCCCTTCCCCTCCCTTCCTCCATGTACCCCCAAACTAGTGAGTAATACAATGCCTATTGTTCACTGCAAGAATCAGGGGCAAACCACCAAAGTCATATTTGAGGTGAATAAAATCCAAAACATTAAAAAACTATTTTATTTGGATGCTAACGGAAATGCCATTGGAATGGTATTTTTTTTTTTTAATTTTGCCTATAGACCCAGGCTGATATTTGAGTCCTGACTTCCCTGGAATGGGTTATTTTCCAGAAGAGGTCATGAATATTATCTTTTCATTGTCACTGCAACATTAAAGGCAGGGAACAAAAATCACTTTTCCCCTTAATCATTTGGTCTTTATTGTTTTTCTTATTGGCTGTACTCAGTTATTGTATTTTTAAAGTAAATTCAAGGAAGGAATATTCCCTGCATTCAGAATTCCTCTCCTATATGTGTACATGTTATTGGAAATGGGAGTCTCCACTCAGAAGTAATTTGCAGGGCTGCGTCAAAGAGAGACTGCAGAAAGCATTAGCTTTCATCTCACACCTCTCACACAACTGTTTGTTGCATTTCTTTTCATCGCAATCAAGCACATTTCTCTGTCACTAGTTAATCATGAATACAGAAGCATTTCCATTTTAGAACTAAGAGGGGCTAGGTGACAATTTTTCTGTGTCAGAGCATGTTTCTCCCTTTTTATTGTAGAAAAAGCCATGTAGGTGTCTCTGTGCCTTCCTGGGGCTGCCCGCGGGGCCAGGCATTCATCAGAGCCCTGGCCAGGCTCCAAGAGGCCTTGTGCGCCAGAGGGGCAGCTGGGTGTTGACTCCCTGGAAATGAGAAGGGCATCTCTAAAAAGTCAAGTGAGAGCATTCCGAAGTATTCTTATCAACCTGTTTGCAGATTCTCTGCTATAGAGTAGGAAAAAAAACAAAATAATATTCTTGTCTGACATTCAAAATTTTGTATACTATGGTCATTGTGTTTTTTTAAATATATTAATTAAATGACAACATTAAAATAATGACAGTAGATTGGCCCAACTCTCTGATACAAAAAGTTAT
Source organism: Nesogale talazaci (assembly GCA_004026705.1). Taxonomy (NCBI): domain Eukaryota; kingdom Metazoa; phylum Chordata; class Mammalia; order Afrosoricida; family Tenrecidae; genus Nesogale; species Nesogale talazaci. Next base: position 85,048 of record PVJH01005933.1, on the reverse strand, counting down.
GAGTTTGTTATTAAGCCATTTTTGTTAAATATATCAGAAAATTAGCATCATCTTCTTGTGTCTGCTCTATGCAAAACCAGAATATTTTTTGAACACAGACTATCTTTGAAGGTAATTTACGAAAATCATTTCCAGAATTTCATTAACTTTTCTAATGTTTTTTTTTTCTGAGAAAAAGAGGGGGGAAATCATTTTCCTTCTCCACATTAAAATAGAGAATCAAAAGATTAAGTATTTTAACTTCCTAGTACACATTTTTACCTCACTGTACACATGCTAAAGTAACAACTTTTTAGCACATCTGAGTTAGCTCTGAGTTTCACATTGAAGTACTAGAAATATTCTAATGAGCGTTGCAAAATTTGAATTTCACAGAACCTATCAAGTAGCACTTACCATATATGTTTTGCAGCAACATTTTACTGTTTGACTATTTTGAAAATCGACAGTCATTAAACTTTAACAAATTATAAAATTCAAACAAATAAAAACTAAATAACCTGAGAGATGGCTTTCATTATTTCTTGTTTTAATTAATGTGTAGAGATCAATGGCAGAAACTGCCCAAGCAGGGTGTTTCTTGTCAGCTTGCAGTTTTTGTAATTTCTCTCCAAAGACTATCCTGTTGCTGTTCACAACAGCACTAGAGGATCTTTAGTACAGAGGAATCTAGGCATCAGAGTCTTTCCAGTAGTAAATTGTCAAATTTAACCTTGTTACGAATGAGATAACAAAAACTAATTTTTGTTTAAAATGAAATCTAAATATCTGCATGGCAGATAACAGATAAGATTAGACATACAGTTCCTATATGCTGAAAGAACTGTGCGCATTACTTCTAAGAGACAATTAAGTTTCATTTTAATCTTTTGACTTCAGAACTTGTACAAGCATTATAATGCATTATATTTTAGTACTCTAAATGACTAATCAATATTCTGTGATAAAAAACCTGTCTAAAAGATTCAGAACAAATGTGACCTGATATGTAGACCATCTCTGAAGACATGGTCTATGGAGACTTGAGATGACACTCAGTTCAAAGGCATAGTGTGTGCCTTTGCTTCTTGATCCGTAGAAACCCTATCATGTAACTAGGGCTCCTCCTCTAGTTTCCAGAAATAATTATGGGGTTGGGAGTCAAGTTGTGTCTTCCAGACCTTTAGGTAAGGGGAAGAGAAAAAAGGGATAGTATGTTTGCTGTCTGTCTTTTTTTCTTCTTGAAATAGAGAGAAGAGAGAAATAAAAAATGGCCATCTTCAGCTGTGAGCAGTTACTTACAAAGTACTTTGACATCTAGAACCTGTAAGATGATCTGAAGCTAATTTGTTGCCACTTTCACCAACTGGGATCCCCCAATGTCCATTCAATATAGTTTCAATGTTTTATCATATGCTGTTGCATATGAATGCCTTGAATTCTGCACACAGATATAAATATATAGTATTTTTATTTTAAACTTTTGAGCTGGTGTTTCTAATTATAAATGACCTGCGACTGTAGACTTTTATTTTTTCTTTCTTTCCTTTTTTTTCCTCCTGGTGTTTCCAGTCTGTTGTTATTTATCTATGTAAAGCAGTGTAATTAAATACAGGTAAGTTGAGCTACCCACTTTAGCTTGAGAGATAAGGCAACCTTTGCACAGAATCCCTGACGTGGCCAGAGAACTGGATGTGAGCAGAGCTGAGGCAGGAGGTATGGCAGGGACAGAGACCTCGCTCAAGAAAAAACTAACTGGATGTAACCGCTGCTGTGGAGTTGGTATTGAGCTGTGGTGACTGGACATAGTGTGGCTGCAGATTGAACTAAGGGGACTCACTATAGTGTTGCTGAAGCTGTCAATCGTTATGGGAAGAGATAGCATCTTTCTCCTGTGGAGTGGCTGATAAGTTCGAACTTCCAGCCTCAGAGTCAGCAGTTGAACATTTATCCAACCTCCCCACCCCCCTCCCCAGGCTCCTTGGGTGGGTTAAAAAGGAAGGAGAAAAGAAGCCAGTGGGATGGAGCATGCTAATGCAGCAGAGGCCTGTGGCAGGGTTTTACCTATGTAGAACCCTGTGGCCACCACTTGTCTATAGTTTGACATGCTGTGGAAGCTTTCGTATTGCTGTGATGCTAGAAGCATTATTTCAGTGACCAGCAAGATAAACTAAGGTGAAATGATTTCAGCAGGGCTTCCAGACTGTTCAGGGGGAGCAGGAAGAGGCGACCCACTTCTGAGGAATGAGTCACTAAAAATCCCATGGATAGCAATGGTACTTGAATGTATGCACATGTATGCAAGTTGTGGATCATAATGGGAATTCCAGGGTTTCAACCATTGAAACCAAGTATGGATGGAGCTACAGAGACAATAAATACAAGAAGGGTTCCTGAGGTGGGGGGTGTGGTGGCAATGGGGAGCTGATATCAAAGAGTACAAGGAGGAAGAAAATGTTTCAAACTAGTTGTGGTATTGACTGTGGAGCACTTCTAGCTATGACTGAACTATGGGATGGCATGGAGTCTTAATTAGGTCCTAATAAAATGGTTTGAGAAAAGAGATAGTAAGCTTAGCGGGGAATGTGAGTTTATCATAATGAGGGAGGAGCAATTCCAAAATGAAAAATTAGCTCTGAGGATTGAGAAACTTGAAGAATATAATCAGCATCGCTAAATAGTACATGTAGAAATCATTGAATTGGTGTAAGTGCTACTTGCATATTGCCATAAAAAACAAAAAAAATGAAGTGTTCTGCAATATAGAACATGAAATACTGCTTTCATGGTATCATTAAGTACTTAAGTCTTTCAATGTAGAAAACAAAACAAAAACAAAAATAATGGGAATTATGCACTTGTACAGCTTGTAAATAAACCAAGAGGCAGCTGTTTGAACAACACAAGGATATACTACATGGCCTGACATCAGGAAAAATTGGTTCCAGTGTTGTATCCTTTCTTCATACATATTCAGTCTTTGTATTGAACAGAAAATTTGAGATGTTGAACTGTATGGAGACTAAGATATTCAAATGACATAACCTTCTTAAAAGTCATACAGACTGGTGTGCTTCTTCCATTGGGCTTTATTGCTTCTCAACTAGATGCCTGTCTTTTTGTCTTCAAGCTATTAAGACCCCAGATGATATATCTTTTGATAGCCAGGCACCAGCAGCTCTCTTCACCACATTTGCTTATGCACCCACTTTGTCTTCAGCGATTGTGTCAGGAAGATGAGCATCATGGAATGCCAGTTTAATAGAACAAAGTCAAAGTGTTCTTTTATTGAGGGAGTACTTGAGTAGAGGCCCAATGTCCATCTTCTACCTTAATACTAAACCTATAAACATATGCACATAGATCTGTTTCCCCATCACAATATATAAATATATTTACATATGAACATGTCTGTATATAGACCTCTGTAAACGCTCTTTGCCTCCTAGTTATCAGGCATCAAAGAACAAAAAAGTCATATCATTGTGGATGAGGGGCATTGTGGAGTAAAATCCCAAAGCCCATCTGTAAGCAACTGAACATCCTCTTACAGAAGGGTTGCATGGAGGAGACAAGCCAGCCAGTTGGCAGTATAGCAACAATGAAACATACAACTTTCCTATAGTTGTTTAATTTCATTCCACCCTCATGATCCTAATTCAACCTTACAAATCTGGCTAGACCAGAGGATGTACACTGGTACAGATAAGAGCTGAGAACCAGGGAATCCTGGACAGATAAATCCCTCAGGATCAATAATGAAATTCGTGATACCAGGAGGTCAAGGAGAAGTTGGGGGATGAAGGGGGAATCAATCACAATGATCTACATATAACCCCCTCCCTGTGGGACAGACAACAGAAAAAAAGGGTGAGGGGAGATATTGGACAGCATAATACTTGAAAAAATAATAATCATTTATATATTATCAAGGGTTTGTGAAGTACAGTGGAAGGGAAGGGGATAAGGGGAAATGAGGAACTGACAACACGTGCTCAAGTAGAAAGAAATGTTTTGTGAATGATGGTGGCAACAAATGTACAAATATGCTTGACACAATGGATGGATGGATTGTGATAAGAGTTGTATGAGCCCCATATAAAATGATATTTTTTAAAAAAGTGAAAAGGACTTGAAGTATTTACTGCTTAACATCAAATGGTAAAGCCTTGAATATGGATTATGTTTCAGTATAAAGAAAACATAATCTCACAAATGACTTCATAAGGACCGGCAGTATAAAGTGAGATCAGGTTTTGATTGTAAAGAATTTCATTTTACTTGGATCTACCTCCAACACGCATGGAAACAGCAATCAAGAATTCAAAGAATTCATTGCATTTGACTAATCTGCTTCCAAAGTCCCCTTATTGTGTTAAAAAGCAAAGATTTCATTCTGAAGTTTCAGAACTCAAGCCATGGATTTTCAACTTCAGCATTTGCATTGGAGAATCCAAGGTGGCACACTGGTTATGCCGTGGGTTCTGATCCAAAAGGTCCACAAACGGAAACCACCAGCCTCTTTTTCTCAGGAGCAAGATGGGACTTTCTACTGTGGTCCAGCCTCAGAAACGCAGAGTCAGCCCTGTAGGTTCCTTGTGAGTCTGTGGCCGTGGCCTGTAACCCTCTCCTATGGGCTCATCATCGGTCAGCATTGACTCAGTGACAGTCAGATTGGTTTGAGGACTGTTTTTTTGCTTGTGTTTGGGGGTGGGGAGGTGAGTTGCATATATATTCAGAAGCCGGACACTTAAGACCAAGGAAGAAATGCTGCTTTTGAATCATGGTACTGGTGAATAATTGTAAACATAGAATAGCTTGTCAAAAGAACGAACGGATCTGTGTTGACAGAAACATAAGCAGATGGTCCTTCAAAGGGACAGTGGTGAGACTTCATGTGAAGGATTTTAAGCAAGTCAACAGGAAGGACTGGTGAGTCCCTGAAGAAAAGGACATTACCTTTGCCAGCACAAAGGTGGAAGACTCACGAGTGTCTGACATAGTAGATTCAACAATGAATCAAACATGTGAGAAGGGCACAAAAGTGGCACTGTTTCCTTCCTTTGCACGTAGAAACCAACTGGAAGCAACTAAGAATCATAAGTACAAGCGCGGTGATCCTAGAAACCAGAAAGGTGAAGTCACTCGGAAAGAAGTGGCTCAAAATGGACCTCACGACTGTGTGTTCAATGGCAAGGAAAAACTTGGTACATGGAGTCTATCGGTCAGGACATCTAGCCGCACTCATGCAGAGAAGTGAAGGAATCCTGCAAATGCCCTTCCAAATTGGTGGGCAATAAGTTAGGAGCCACCAACTGATGGAAAACTCATATTGATTCTTTATTTATGCTGAGTTCTCCCAAAGTCTTCATTCCAACTGCTGCTACTTATTCCGTGCACAACATTTATGTCATTGAACCCAGCTCAAACCCACTGCTGACAAGTCCATCGTCACTCCCACTGACCTTCTGGGATGGGGTAGAAGAGCTTCTTGGAGGTCTTGAACTTGGGAGCAACCCACCCCATGTGTGCCTGTGGAACAAGCAGTGGATCCGAAGCATCAACCTTGGGGTTGGCAAGCCAGTGCTTAACCACTGCTCCCAGAGCTCCTTTGATACACTCAACAATCTAACTCACTGCACTACCTGACCCAACTTACCTACGGAAGCAACTAAAAGATCCAGTTAGGAACTGATGCCTTTTATGTAACCGAAGGACTTCCTGTAGTATTTTGTCAGGTCAAGACTATTCTATCCTTTTCTGCCAGACCTTGCCAGGAGGCAGTCTTGCAAGGTTCACATGCAAAGAGTGAAACCTACCTCCACCAAACAGAAAAATAAAGAATTCAGAAACGAAGCTCTGCTTCTCACTATACTTGGCTATAGTGAATAGCATACAGATTCTGTCATTTTTTTCCAGACTGATATTTAGGCTTGGCAGTCATATTGTCTCCCAGGCTGTGGCAGAAGAGAGGAGAAAAACCTGAAGGATGAGTACAATGGAACCACCATTCCATGTGCTACCTAGGAGTTGCTGTGCTATTCCATAAGCCCAGTTCTTCTAACTACAAAAACTGCCGGTGTCTGCATCTTTAGAATGACTGATAGCAATTCTGTGTCTAGGAGAAATGCTAGAGGTTATTTGGTGCTAATTTTTCATTGTACAAATGAATCGAATAAGGCCCTGAGAGGTTAACCTGTTAAAGGTCATGCAGCTGCTTTCAGGTAAAGTCTATGATGATATTGGAAACATTCTTGTTGCAGGCTGATATTATGTATGGGGAACTTTCCAAAGGAAATTAAATTGATTTTGCAAGTGCCCTCTGTATGTCTTGTGACCATGTCTATTGCTCAAAGGAGTCTGTTTTAAAGGTCAAGAGTGTAGGTAGATTCTGCCAGGACAGGAGTCCTAGCCCCTTGGCTTTCATATAACCTCAGGCTAGTTCCTTAACCTCTTTCAACTCACTCACTTTATATGAAAATTTGAAGGAATAAAAGTATTCCCAAATATGGTTATTATACCTATAAAACCCCTGGCTTAATTCCTGACTCATGGAACATTCACATTACAACTTAGCAATCTTTCTATTAATTTTGATATTGCTCTCCCCACTGACCTCTGTCTCTCAGCATCTGGAGTCAGAGGGATGTCGTTCAGGCACATGGTGCCCTCAAAACCTGCGGGTGCTAGCTGAGTGGGAATGGAAGGAAGAAAGAGGGAGGAAGACTATACTATGCAGAGACTGTCTTTCTTTTTATTTCCACTATCAGAGCCATATTCTGAAATGTAGAAATGTATAAGAAATTTTTAGTATATTATCCATCTTTTGCTCTGTGAAGTATGCAGAACTTTTAGTGTAAAATAAGAAAGATCAAGGGGAAAGGTGTGTGCTTCTGGGTGTTTTAAGCATGACAGGCACTAACAGAAATTGTTGGCTTTGCTGTGAAATGTGCCCCCTGTGCCTCTTTGGTTGTACCTACTGAAGATCTCTGAGCTACTCAGGGGCTCCAGCTACTCAGGGATTCCAGCTACCAGGAAGGAAAAAGCAATTTTTTTTTCTTCTAATGAACTTGCAAGCAGTTGAACCAATTGACTCAAAAGGATTTCTTAACAACAGAAGCGGCTACAAACCATATTAGGAACATGTAATCTATGACCAGACAGCCGAAAATGGACAAATTCATAACCTCCCTGAGCCATACTCTCAGATAATGGTAGGGATAATGGTACCACCTACTTCATAAGACTAAGAAGGAATAAGGAGCTGATATTTGTAACAGGCTATTGGCAGACATGCTGTAAACTCTGTGTTGTTGACTAACTCCTTGATGAGCTATTACTATGACAGGAACTCAGGGCACGGTCACTGAGCATGGAGAGATAAAGCCACCACTTAGAAGCTACCAACCTAAAAAAACAGTTTGAACCTTTTCAGAGAAAAGGAAGAGGTCTGAATACTCTGTTCTCCTTCTTCCAGAGATTTGTCCTGAGTTACAGGAGCTAGGAGTTTTGGTGAGTATGGACTAGAGTTATATGTAATCTTGTAACAATCCAAAGAAAATAAAGATAGTTGATGAGGGGAGTAAAATGATTTTGACAATTTTTAACCAATTAATCTGTTAAATAAAAATTAGGGTTGAGAATGCAGCTGGGAATACCAGTTTGGAGAACAGAACATTTCAATAGTCTAAGCTTTGTGTGTGCTGAGGAGCTTGGCTGAAATGGTGGGGACTTGGGGGAAACACAAACACACATCATACCACACATGTACACACACACATACAACCATAACACACACATATACACACAGATACACATGATGTATACAAGGTGCATAAAGAAAGACTCAAAGATTACTTTCTGCAGTGGGGGTGGGAGTATCCCAGAAAATGTCAAGCTTGCGGCTCTAAATGGCAGCGACTGTATCATAGACTAATATGCAATCTCAGTGGCACACATGGTTAGGGGAAAGGGTAATCTATTTCTTTCCAGACCATTTGCATTCCATCAAACCATAAGATATCTCAGTGGAAGCTGGAAAGGAGAAGGTCAATGCCAAAAGGGTAGACCTGAGATGGAATCTGATATTGGCAAAAGTGAAAGAAATGAGAGTGCGAATCCCAGGACAAAGAGGGGCCAGATTAGAACAGGGCCTTATGTGAACAAGTGAAGAGGGTCTCCTGCCACCAGGACTAGAGGTGTGGCTGTGGGATCCAGTAAGGTCAGAAGAGAAGTGTGTGGGGTGGCTGCAGATTCAGAAAGGAAACTTGGGGCTTGAATGACAGTGGGGGTGCCTTTGGGATTTCTTCCTGGCATCACAAATCTGAAGTGGACTTTTATGACATATTATTGATTACATGGGTCCTGGCTCATCTCTGCCTTACAGAAGAAAAGGCTATAAATCTTTACAGAAGTAGACAGCTATGTCTTTTTTACTCACAAAGGGAGGGTGGATTTGAACTGCTGTTCATGCGATTAACAGCCTAGGACTTAACCTCTGCACCACTAGGGATCCTGAGTTTGAAATAATTAGGACTCAGAAAATCTGAGTTACACAGCTTCCAATCAGACAGCTTCAGAGTCATAACTCTTTCCAGTGCTCTTTCTATCTTAAATGCTGTCTCCCAGTTCATATTCTCACTTGGCCTGGCCTGTAATACTTTGCATATGAACATGCTCTAACATGCAGGATGGAAATAGGGCATTGGATCAGGAGTCTGGAGTGAGTATGCATTGGCAAAAGCATGGATTTACTCAGGATGCCTTAAAAAGAAGCCTGTAACATTCACACTGGTATTGGAACTTGACCTATTTTCTTTCTTCTTAATTTTTATTTCCTTTTACTTACCTAAGTTTGCATGCCTTAGAACCTGAAGTCAGAAGTGTACGCCTACGTCCCTTACCTCTGTGTTCATACTAGTTTAGTCATTATCTCCGTGTTTATCAATTCCTGCCAAAATGATGTTGAGGTTGGGATATTCTTTTATATGAAGACACTTTAAAGCTCAGCCACGAGACAGCTGAATGACTGGCAAATTATTAAAATTACTTGAAAATGCATAGAAGTGATGTTCTTGTACAAACATTTTGAAAATTTTAATAAAATTTTATTGATAGATAGCCAATTGAGACCTTCATCTTTTAACAAATTCTTCATAAAGTCATAGAAATCTTAATATCATACTTACCTGGCAGGGGAGATACATGATCACGAAGGCGGTTTTCCCAGACGTGAGGCTTATCCATTGCACTCTGGATGTGCTGATCCCTGCAATTTCCCCAAATGTGGGAAACTTGTCTGTGTAATTTGTGGTAATGGGGGCCTGCATTCACATGCTCCCCTGGTTAAAAAGAAAGAGAAGAAGAAGAAACCTTAATACCTGTCTAATTTTCTTTGGGAAATAAATAACTTCAAACATGCCAAGGAAAGAAACTAAGAACATTTAACATAAGCCAGATCATTAGTACTTAGTCGAGAAACTATAGCAATCTACACGGAAGCATTTTAAAACAGCAAGTAGACTATTAAATTATCTCTTCAAAAGTGGTGTTACGATCATCTTACCCAAAGAATGACTCGTTCAAAATAGAACCGGAAAAACCCCGAGGATGAGACGGGCATGGATGGTGAGATTCTTATGACTTTATTTTAATCACTGTTTGTCTTCTGAGATTCCCACTAAGCTTGAGCCCATTCATGGTGCCTGGGGAATCATGGGCCAATGATTCTTATGTGTTGTTTATCATTTGTCACAGAGAAGTGACTTTCATTTCCAGGTTGCAAAAATCCATTCTGAAATCCAATCAACTGGCCAAATTTGTTTGCTGAAACCCTTTTTGTCCTGAACAAGTAAGGACAGAGTTCAAGTAACACAGGTTAGCATAAGGGAATCCCAATCACAGGACTGGGAAGGGACGCAGGTAACAATCTCAAACCACTCGACGCCTCACAAAGACCCCCTTGGAAGAATTAGCTGGATGGCCAAGGGACTGTGAGTTGGGCTGCAATCTCTCTGTAAGGTCAGAAATTTCAAACCACCCTCTACTCTGTGAGAGAAAGATGGAGCCTTCTACTCCCATAAACAGAGACAGTCGCAGCAGTTCTACCTTCTCGTATAAGGTCTCTTGGAGGTGACATTAATTCAAGGGCAGTGAATTAGTAAGTCAATATCAACTGCCCAGGTGAACCATTACAACCCTGTGGGCTGCAATTCAACCCTGTGGGCTGTAATTCCCTGAGTCCCCTATGAGACAGTCAGCCAGGCAATACTTGTTTTTTTGGTTTTTGTTCATAAATTATTGAAATTATCTCATCATTTTGTATCTTCTAGCTCCTGTACTCTCTAGCTGTCTCCGTACCTTCTTTCTGGCTTGCAGAAGCCCATCACAATCACCTCTGGCTTTGGTGAATTCCTAGTTCTACTTCTATTTTCTGATGTAGACAGGATACCTAATCCATCTTATTCATTCTCCTTCCATTCATTTGCGATTTTATTTTCATCTTATGAAAGGAATATATGCACAGTGAAGGTGTCAAATACAATAGACATTCTTGTAACTGGTGTCCCCTTAAATGGGAACCTATCCCTAACTCCATGTAACCAGCTGCCCAATAAGCCACACAGAGATTCAGATATCACCTGTGCAGGTAGGTGTAAACCAAGAATGAATTGTATTTATGCCCAAACTGCTGCACTCGTTGTGCTTGTTTATATAGTTATTTTACTCAATTACAAATTACATAAAGTAAGGGCATACAAGGTGAAGTCAAACAGTCCATGGAAAATATCTGTTGTCTTTTATGTTTATGTTTCTCCAGACTTTTTGAAGACCTTCATATGCTCACCTTAAAAAGAATTCGTGTTCCTATGAAATGATGTCAGGAAACCTCAGGCACATTAAGTCATAAAACAATACCTTTGGTTTCTGCATGTGAAAGATGATGTTGGGTGGGTAGGGAAAGCTAAAATTATGATACTTTGTAAGTTCTCATTTTACAGAAGCCGAAATTGGGAAGCATAAATGATGATTAGGGATGAGTGAAAGTCCCAAACTGGAAAGATACAAAATCTAGGAAAATTCCTCAGGGATTCTTATGATACTTACTGACTTAGATAGCATTCATATAGTGCACTTAACAAAGTAGCTGGTATGTAATAAGAATTCAAAAGGTCTTATTATTTTTATTACTTATTTAGTAATTCTGCATTCAGATCATTTTAGATGGAATAAATAAAAATGACAATGATAGGCCAGCTCATCTACATGAAAAATTATGCAGGTAATAGGAAGCACATATCTACAAAGTTTGGCCGGAGGGAAAGTGTCATTATTGAGATTAGGAATTTGGCAAACCAAATTTAATCCTATTTCAATTTTAAAAGCAATCACCACATGGCATTAGGAAGCTGCCGAGCCTTTGCTTAATATTGTATTTCTCTGAGATTAAAAATGATAAACAATAAGCAATTTACCCAATTTATCAAACAGCCAGATCATTTCTTTGATTTCTGTAAAACCAGATATTGATGATTACATCTATGTCCTCTCTCTGTGGTATATGCAAGCTGTCCTGGCTTAGTGTGCTAGTCATTCTACATGAGGCTCTCCAAACCACAGAAGGATCAGTGAAACACTGATTTTTTTTTTTTAGAAAAAAATGAATTTTCCTCAAAGTTCAACACCTATATACTCATTATGGTGCTTGCTTCCAGATTTCAATAGGTTAAGCATGCATTAGTTCAGAAAACAAAAATAGCTCAGAATAAAGTTGTAGGATTAAGAGAGAATGGTCCTGTTTCATTTGCTCATCAGTGCCATTAAATCAAGCCTTTAACACTGTAATCAATCTTAGAAGCACTGGAAGAACATGTACTGAATGTGTGGTTTAAACTCTTATTAATTGGACAAACCCAATTAATCTCTCCTATGGGATGACAGCCTTAATGCTGACATTTAAAGTTATTTTTAAGCTGACCATGGGAGAATACTGATAGTTATTTAATATATGATTATACAACAAAACAATTTGGTCTATATTGACCTAAAGAAGATACTATTGTGTGCTTTAAAGCACTATAGATTCTGTTTGGATGAGGCGGTAAAAAACATATTTTTAGAACACAATTCAAACAACCAGAGCCAAATTTTATTGATTTTTTTGCCATATCCTTCAAGAAATGTTTTTTGAAAAATTCAGTATAATTTGAAACATATTTATGCATGACACTAAACAGGTTTGTGAAAGTTATTAAAAGAAGTAAGGCAGAATCCATCCATCTGTTGAACAGGTTGACAACACAGTGTGGGAGATGTGTGTTCTGGTAACAAATGCACTTCAGTCTCTTGTGTGTGTGTGTGTGTGGAGAATACAACTAGACCAGGAAAGAGTATCTGATAGCTGAGTGTTATCCATGGCAGCTTCTCAAGACCCTTGGAAAACTGGCAGACAACCATGAGCAGCCTTTATGCTAAAGACATCAGGAAGATGGGAGGAAGACTACATCATGCCTGGAGTTTATGGGAAAACACTTGATCATGATCACATATCTACTTTAAAGTCATTCCCTGATGGAAACAATTTCTCACACATTTAATTTAAAAAAATGTATTGTGGGTATTCTAAGAAATGAAGCGGCTACATGTGACAATTTGAATAAACGTTTCTCTACAACAACTTAATTGCCGCCCACATTTAAGTGATAGGCCAAGTAAACGATGAGAATACACTAGATAAAATCACTTTTGCATACATGGACATTTGGGATTCTATACAATATTCTCATCACTTAATCATGAAAGTATGACTTAATCATGATATTGTAACATGGGTGAGCACTTAAGTATAGATTTTCATTTACATCACAGAAAGTTGGGCAGATTACATAACAAGCTGTAACTCTTAGTGATCATTTATATTGTAAGACCTATAAATTAATTATAGCAGATACAAAGACCATAAATATCTCCTCCAAAATGTAGAAAGTGCTAAGCCTATTAAAGTTACTGGTACTTTAAACCAGAAAATTCATAACAATAAAATTCAAAATGCTGGGGGGATAGTTATGGTGATAGGGATAGAGATACACACTCCTGGTCCCCTATACACACATATAATAAATTATTCTAAAGTTAGAATAGTACTTAACTAACAAAGATATAAACCAGTGTGCTCAACACAAAAGAAATGCATTTTAATTTTTTTTTTCGGTTTAAAAATACTAATTTAAACACATAGATGAAAAGGGCAAGAAATAAGAGTACTTCTGTCTCAAAATGGGTGCATAAGCAAATGTGATGAACAAACCTGAGGGTGCCAGTTATTAAAAGATAGAATGCCTGGGGTCTTAAAGGCTTGAAGTGAAACAAGGGGCCATCTTGCAGGAAAGAAACAAAACCCACATGGAAGGAGCACATCACTATGTGTGATCATGAGATGTCAAAAGGAATAGGTATCAGTGATTCGAAAACAAGCAATCAAATTGACATGAAGAAGCATAGAGTAGAGACCCCAAATTCACTGTAAGATAACTAGACAGACTCTCACAAAAGGACTACATGGAAGAGAAGATAAATCCAGGGTGCAATGTAGCACAGATGTTATTTCTCCCCCTTAAAATTATGAACCTAGTCCTACCTCATTAATATGTTAGACCTACTTATATTCACTTGTATAATTAAGATTGTTTGAAACATGTAATCCCAGATAGATAAACCCCTCAAAAATAGTAATTGAAGTAACAAGTCCCTGAGGGTACAGGAAGAGAGAGGGTAGGGTGTAAACTGATAACAATGACTGCATAACCTCACCCAAGGGGAATAAGTAACAGAATTGTAGGTGAACTGATATATTTGATGGTGTAAGAGATGGAAAAAAATAATAGTAAGGGTTTCTGGGGGTGGTAGAGAGGATGGGGAGAGGGAATCGAGGGGGAAAGAATATCAAAGAACTCAAGAAAAAAGAAAATGCTTTGAAAAATGATGGTGGCAATTATTCAACTAAGCTTGATCTAATTGAATTATGGATTGTCATAAGATCTGTAAAACCTCCCAATAAAATGATTTAAAACTAACATTTCTGCCTCTATTCAAGTTAGAAAAAACCATGTATGAGTCACATGAATAGAACATTATGTAAATGCAGCAGGCTAGCAAGAGAGAGAATCAATTATACCATCTCTTCAGCTTTGCCATTCTTAAGTATGTGCTCACGCTTTTAATCAACTCACTTTGAATGAGATAGTTTAAAAAGAAAAGCCGCATGAGAGAAGCAACATATTTTATGTATGGATGCAAACATACCAATCATTGTGAATGTGGTGATAGACCAGACAGTGTTTTATTCTGTTACCTATGAGCCGGGGCCCTTGAACAACACAAGTATGATAGCACATGCAATTGTGCAGCCTCTGGAAAATGTATACTGTTTAAATACTGTTGTGCAGCATAAGCCAACGAAAACGCCCTACCGTATGGAGTGTATTCCAATTGCTAGTAACTGTCATTAAGACTGCTGATCTCTCTAGGAGCAAACAGCCTCGTCTTTCTCCTCCAGAGTGGCTGGTGGGTTTAGATCACCAAACTGGCCACCAACAACCTGATGCCTGACCCACAGTGCCACCAGGGTATATTATAAACACGTAATATTAAAACCAAGAATCAGAACTATGTAATTCAGAAAGCACATGACTAACTAGCCACTGAATTATAACCTTTAGTTTATCTAGAATGTTGTTACAATGAGCTGACACTGTCTCTCCCTGTATCTATGAGTAAACAAGAAGAAATATGCCATGTGCCTTTGGGTCAACTTAATTTGGCATAAAGAGGCCTTTCTAACATAAAAATGAAAAATGTGTGGGTCAAAGGAATCTCTAACTTTTCTCTCTTGGACCTCATTAATAAGAATAAGTGACCTTTCAAAGCACTGTCATCGAGTTCATTTCAACTCTACACAGGACTTCCAAAGCTATAAACCTTCATGAGAGCTGGCAGCCTTATCTCTCTTTTGAGGAGTGGTTGGTGAGTTTGAACTCCTAACCTGTGGTTGACAGCCCATTTGCTATCCCACAGTGCACCAGGGCCCTTTAGACTGCTATTCATTCTGAATCATTTATCTATGGGATGTACAGAATCCTAGAATCCAGTTTGTTTAATCTTCCAAGCTTCTAGAAGTGAAGTATCCATCAGATGGTCACTGAATATTTGAATTCGGGAGATGCACATGACACATCTATCCCAAGTATCAATTTTTTCAAAGATATATATCACAACCACTCAATTTTAGGCAAAAAATAACTTTGTATTAACACCGAGATCTATGATGGCATATACTTCTCAAATCTGCAAAGGAATAGCAAAATATCAAGGATAATTTCTTCTCAGTGGTGAACATTTACCTGTTGCAAGTCCCCAAATCTGCAAGTTCCCATCTCTAGCGCTGAAGTAGAATGACCACAAAGATGTTCTCTTCTATGATACAATTTGAAGGAAATGTCAGTTTTCTAGTGAGTGTCATCAAAAGTGTCTCCTTGCAAGTACAAAACACAGGAGAGAGTATATTTTATGTCATGATGCCCCCAGCCTGATGATGGTCATTGCTATCAGAGACTTGAAGGCTCTTTTCTGCAGAATGTTTTTGAAAAGTCTCTGAATGTGATGCTAATACATGAGTTTCCTTTTTTCCTCTTCTGACTGGGAGCCATAAAATTATTTTCAGCCTGCACCTAGAATCAGTGAGTAAATCCTAAATATCATGGCAACTAAAGATAGGCCAAACAACCTCATAGTGTCACTTGTAAATATCCCTTCTTCAGATCATTACTGTCATCGTAAACACAGCTCAGATGACAGAGTTGAGGTGTACAGAGGTCAAGGCTGGTGCAGAAACAAGCAAACCCTGTTTTTTGCCCTCAAGAAATTGACAAAGCTGAAGCCTTGACAGATTTCAGTTATATCTAGCTTAAGGAAAAATTAATGTTTGCTTATTTGTAAAATATTACATTTTCTATTTTCATTTCTTAAATACATAACACTCATTTTGTTCATTGGACTACATTTTCTCTTTTATTTTTTAAAAAAATCCTTCTTCTAAGAAGACAGTAGAATCTTATGAATGCAAATATTGCAGTTATACACAATTAATGATAATCACTAAAATGAAATTTACCTTTGAATTGTCTTCAGGGAATAGATTGCCAGGCAAAATAGAGGAACACCTGTAATCTATTTTTTAAAAGTATATTATTTTCATGGCTTTGGCATACACAGTGGTCTTTAGGCAAAATGATTCAGCTATAAAACAAAGATCCATGTCTTTAAGTAGATGTCTCCTTGGATAGACTTTATTAGAAAATCATAGTATTGAAAGCAATAAAACTGTACTGCTTTCTATAAATTCTTACTTCTGTAATTCAAGCTGTCTTCTCCCTTCTCCTCCTCACTTCCCAAACTCTCTTATGACAATGTAGAGAAGCTTATTATTATGAGATGTGAGATTATTTCCTATTATTGAGAATATATAAATATGAATTTTGATATGTCTGAAGTTTGCCTATAACACTGGCCACCTACATATGACAGGAGTATATTTACTATTTTAAAGAAAAGATTGCTCTATTATTGCCTTAATATGTATCTTTCATGATTTCATATAGCAGCTGTTTATTTTTACATTTAATTTAAACTCAATATTTTCCATGAAACTGGCAAGTTATATTCTTGGGCTAACAGGCAAAATTTGAGAGAGGAAAAATAATCTCCAAATCCTGGCCTTCCTTATCATAGAGCACATTGGCAATCTGGAACAGTAACTACGATATGATTTGTGTATTATTTTTTCATTCATCCATTTGTCCAAGGAGTATTAAACCAGAAGCCGTTTTTACTACTTCAAGAGATAAAAAGATAAATAAAACGTTCCTCACATCTTCATTTTGCTGGTAGCCAATCAATGGACACAGAGATGAAAACAGATAATTTTTTTCATGTGATAAATGATGTGTCCTCCTTATAAGTAAGGTGCTTTGGGAACCCAGAGAATATGCCATTCAATCTGGTTTGAAGAATTGGAAAAATATCTGTAGCAGATGTAATCTTTTCATTTCTTACCCATGGACAACTCAGTTTATGTCCAACCTCCTTTTCTGCTTGAGTTATAGTACTGCTCAAGCCCAAAGAACAGCAAAGGGGGAAAGAGGTTTTCCTCTCTTCTGAAATACAGAAGCTGGATTTGAGAAGAGGAGAAGATCAAGAGAGCACAGTGAGCAGGTATTCTCATTCACTCTTCAGGCGAATAACACACCAAACAGTGACTGAAACCAAGCGCAGCAGACAGATCTCAGAACTCCAACAGTAGCTGAGGTCTTGCAAAGTCGGGGTGAGTGCAGAAGTGAGGGAGAGGAGAAGGGAGAGAGCACAGAACCTGGGGGGAATCTACTTACTACCTTAAGAAACACTCAGTGAAGGCATTTAGGGGTGAAGTTCATGAACACCCCTAAACAGGAGATCCAAATAGGAAGCTAATTTGACACACTGGCAGAAAGTAGACATGGAAATTTATGGGCCTTGCAATTGGGAGAGGAATAAAAGAAGACCATGTTGGTATAAAAGAGTGTCGCTGACTCATGCTAAGACCTGAGGCAGACAGGCACAGGACCAGGATGAACTGCAAAGGGCTAAAGAAATCCTTTAGACGGATGGTGACACCAAGGAAAATAGTCCATAGCATAACACAATAGCGGAACCTGTGCCAGGGTTCCTATGGGAGAAGGACATGGAGAAGCTCATCTTTACACAGGAAAGTTGAATCTAATTGCTTACAGCAGCATCTGTGATGAGCTAAACCCCAACACACTCATGGTGAATTCTAAAGATTAGCATGCTGAACTCCTGGACCAGAACTGGACAAAAAGAGAAAGAAAGAAAAAGAGCTAAAGACAGAGTGTGTTTTAGGGTCCTCAAAAGATGATAGCAAGTCTAGGAGACCCTGTGGGGCTGAGTGATGCTGTCCCACTGGGTTCCCAAGGCTCTAAGTCTTTATGGTGACAGATGGCTGCGGTGAAACAGCTGGTGGATGGGGGCCTCCACCTCTGTGTGAACCATGGGCTCTGATGTCTGTGCCACCAGAACACCTCCCAATAAGAAAGCTTGCCACACAAAGATGACAGCATACCAGGTGTGTGTACACATATACATACATATATGCATACACATACATATATGCAAACACATATATACACACATATAGACAAGGATATATAATACTTTTCAAACCAAGATAACGAAAAGATCCAAATGCAACAAAAAATAGCAAAACCCAGAAAATCACAAGAGAAGGAGAACCAAAAAAGGCAAAACACAAAAAAAGAGGAGCATTCTTCTCTGAAGGTAATTTTAGACTATGGTGTTAAATACACTTTAAGAAAATAAAAATGTACAGAACAAGCTGGCAGAATTTAGGAAACAAATGGAGGAACAGACTGAGGGACTGAACAAGGAAAGTGAAAATTTCAAAACCAAAATAAAAGTAGTACACCTGATGCTGAAGAATAAAGCAACCACATTATGAAAAGCAAGGGAAACATTAAACAATAAAGTCAAACAAACAGAAGATAGAAATCAATAAAATAGAAAACAACCTAACTACATTTATCAAATCTCAAAAAAAGCAAGAACAAAGAACAAAGAAAGGTAAACAATCCCAAGAGGAAATGTGCAATTCAATTTAAAGATCAAACAGAATTACTGAATCTCAGAACACCTCTACCACACTAAAGACACAGAAACAATTTCCAAAGATTATATTTAGAGAGAATTATCCTGAAGCAAACAGAGAATCCACCCTGCCAATACAGGAACTCAATCGAAGAGTGACAAAGAGAAACACAAAAATCAACTCTGCACCAATAATCAAGTCTCAAAAACATCCTTAAAGGAGAATTTTAAAAGAAAAAAGGAAAAATGCATTATGACAAAACAAATGTCTGTTTGGAAACTGATAACAATTGTACCATTATACTTGATGCAATCAAAATATGGAATGATATGATTTATATACTAAATCCCAACTAATTCAAAAAGAACATAGTGTAATTTCTTCTAAGAAACTCAGAAGTCAAAAGCCAATAAAGTGACATATATAAAATACTAATAAAAATTATTGCTAACCAAGTATTATTTATCCTGCAATCTGTCATTCAAAATACAATGTTCCTCTAGTTCTTGAATACTTCCTTCCCTGCCCCCACCACTATAATGATTCCATTTCTACCCTACATATCCAGCTGGACCTGTGGATGTACACTGGTACAGATAGGAACTGGAAACTCAGGTAATCCAGGACAGAGGAACCCTTGAGGACTGGTGGTGAGAGGGGTGATAATGGGATGCTAAAGGGAAGGTGGAGTAGAAGGGGAGATTGCAAGGCTCTACATATGGCCTCCTCCCTGGGGGATGGACAGCAGAGAAGTTGGTGAGGGGAAACATCAGATGGTGTAAGATGTGACAAAATAATAATAATTTATAAATTATCAGAGGTCCATGGGGGAGGGGGAGCAGGAAGAGAGGGGGAAATGAGCAGATACCAGGGATTCAGGTGAAAAACAAGTGTTTTGAGAACAATGAGGGAAACAAATGAACAAAAGTGCTACCACAATGGATAGATGTGTGGATTGTGATGAGTCATGTGAGCCCCCAATAAAATGATTTTTTAATTTAATAAAGACTTTCTAAAACAAACAGTAGTCACCAGTCAAGCAATTTTTGCAAAAAGTGCTTGGAAATTCAAGGGCATTACATATATACCCATATGTATACATGGTAAAGAATTGAAGGGAAAGGGGGAAGAAGAGAAGGAAAGAGTTAAAGGAAACACTGGACCTGTATTACATGGGCAATCATTAAGACAACAGGGCTGAGCCCCAGTGGGGTAGTGGTTGAGTGTGGGTTGAGTGTGTGAGCAGCCCATGGGCTTGGCAGTTCAAATCCAGCAGCAGCTCTCCAGGAGCAAGGGTGGGTAGCTCCCACGACCACCAGAGGGCAGTGATGCCCCCCCCCAAAAATACAACATATATAATATTTTGAGGGAGTACAGTAGTTCCATAAACAATACAACACCAAGGTACTCGTCGATGTAGGTTGTATATTGATGTTAATGACAATATGCCAGCAGATATGAGAAAGAAGAATGTATCAGGAGTAGGTTTATTATGTTGATGTTTTAACTGTTGTTAATATGTTAAATATTCTTGCAATGGAAAGTTTTGTGGTAAATATGTGGTCACCACTAAGAAAACATTCTAAAGAAAGATGAAAATAAAGACTTGATGAAAAATGAAAAAGATGAAAAGAAAGATGAAAATAAAGACGCAAAAAGTGGCCAAGTAGGAAAAAAATAAAATACAAAGAATATATAAAATAGTAAACAAAATTTAATGTGTTATTCATCTTATTTTCAATAATAAACTTAAGGGCATACAATCAAAATCCCCAGGCAAAAGGCAGAAATTGGCAAAATGTTTAAAATATATCCATCCTTTTGTTAGCTACAAGAAACAAACCTAGAAATAAGAACTTAAACATTGTGAAAATAAAAGATAGCAAAACTATTTCACATAAGCAGTAAACTAAAAAGAGCAGAGTTGACCATTCTGCTATCAGACATGATTGACTTTAATTCAAAATGTTATTAGATAAAGGAAAAGACATAACAATGAAAGGGTCACTCCTCCCACGACCACCAGAGGCAGTGATGCCCACCAAAAAAAAAAAAAAAAAGGGGGTCACTCCAGCAAGAAGACATAACTATAAATATCCGTGTGCACGAAACAACAGGGCACCAAAACACATGGAACAAATACTGATAGGCAACTCCAGGATAATAGTAGGGGACCTCAGCATGCCCTTTTAATTATAGAGATAGATGATATAAGAAGGTCACAAACAATATCAAGAACTTAAATAATATAATAAACCAATTGAATCTAATGGACAGATAGAGACTATTCACTTACATCAGGACAGTACACATTTTTCCAACGCACCTGGATCATTTCCTGGAATAGACCATATGTTGGGACGCATAAAAAACCTCAACAAATTTTTAAAAGATGAAAATCATACAAGTATCTTTTATGATCATACCAGTATGAAGTTAGAAATCAACGACAGGAGAATTAAGAAAATATACAATTAGGCACTAGCACACTGTTGGGTAGCCAAAAGGCTGACAGTCTTCTGGGAGTCTCACTGATTGCCTGGTCATCCTGAGTTCCCTGAGACAACAGGCAGCAGAGGGATATACCCATCATCACAGATGAAAGCTGGAGAGAGTTGCAGGAAGGAGAGTGGATAATACAATTTTAAGGTCCATGGGGCCCTGCTTGTCAAAATCATCAACCCATCTGGGAATGTTTTGCTGAATGCCGACAAGACCTTCAGGTTAATACTGTAAAAGTTGACATTACAAAGGAGCCAGAAATGGGTAAGCAATTTGTTATAGCTGCTCTTCCTACGATTTACCATTGTAAAGTTGGTGATTTTAGGTGTTATGAGGCCCAAGAGCTAAGAAAGATTTCATAAACATTGTCAATGAAAAAGAATAGAAGAGTATTGAACCTCCTTTTGTCATAATTTGGTCCTGGATCTACTTTGATGAGGAGTTTGAGCACTCTGCCAGCTATCTGTATGGATCTGGATTTACCCTAACTATTTTATGGTAGATCTTGGTTGACCTGGTTGGGGCTCATATACAGTTTTTACTTTAGAAACCCTGCTGTTCGGACTGTTCTTAAGAATTTGCATGAGTATGTGTGGCAGATTGCCTTTGCCCGTGAAACAGACACAGTCCACAACCATACGCTTCAAAGCATTATTAACAGAATCTTCTCAACCTTTGAAAAAAGTGGAGAAAAATGAAAGCCTGAGGAGGATGTTTCAAAGGAGGAAGGCAAAAGTAAATAAAATGCAAAGACTTTCCACAGAATGCCATCAGACCAAGTTCCATGGACTCCCTGCCAGCTGTGGATAAATCAGAGTTAATTTTTATTAATATTTAATAGTATCTTTTCTATTAGTTTGGAGTGAGCCGTGACTTGACTTTGCATTGCAGGATAAGGAATAGACTGTCATTGGATTGAGTAATGTGCCTTCAGAAAATAAAAGTAGCACTAGGTACAGTGTTTGAAATATAATTTATGACCAGTATAATGGCTTAAACGGTTCTTTAATCTGCTAAAAATTTGGTGTCAAGCAGTAAAATGTGGGGTTTTGTTTAATGATAACTTATCCTAAATCTGAGATACAAATTTACATCTTCCACTCATTGCATTACTGAAGTGTCTACAAAGAGGTACTAGTGGAATTACTTTGGGTAAAATAATTTCTCTTTTCATATAATTTTTCTTAGTTTTACTGTGTGAATAAACAGCAACCTATTTCACATAAATAGGATTTCTGCCATTGTTTAAAGGAAGGTAGGTATATTTCACTTATGACTCTGTGAGGTTTCTTTTTTATAGATAGAATCTGAATTTTCCTTGGGTATAGAAAACACAGCTAACAAAAGCTACTTTACTTTAGTTAGAGTTGTCTACATATGCTGGTAAGCAGAATATGTTTCTGATTCCAGTGGTAGCTTTTATAAGTTTATGGTGTTGTCTTGATTCCTATAAAGGTTGGTGATTGCTTATTTTGTTCCCTTCTCTTCAGTGTATGCTTTGTATTTTTCTTATTTGCCATGGACTACTTTCTCATTTTCCAAATTAAATGGTAATTGTTTGGATTGCGGGAGGAGGAGAAGAAAGCTTTCCTTATTGTTGCTTTCATTTTAAACTGAAATATCCTTAAAAGT
Organism: Nesogale talazaci; assembly: GCA_004026705.1. Classification (NCBI taxonomy): domain Eukaryota; kingdom Metazoa; phylum Chordata; class Mammalia; order Afrosoricida; family Tenrecidae; genus Nesogale; species Nesogale talazaci. The sequence continues at coordinate 62,220 of PVJH01005933.1, read as the reverse complement.
GAAGCACCATCTAGAATATTTAAATTTTTGTTGACTCATCTCAAATTTTTGCATTAATCTTACTGAGTTTCTACTTGAATTTTTTCTTTCCATTCATTTTTATGGGAAGTTGAGCATTCATTTGCTTTTGTGGGCCTTGGGGAGGAGCCTATTACATATACAAAGTGCACACCAGCTTAATTTGCTAGGAAATAAGGTTTGCATTCTACTCAGAGAAATAAAATATACAACTACGGAAAAATGAAATAACAAAGTACTAAAAACTGCAGGAGAATAGAAGTAAAAAATGAAATTTGAAAGTACCTAGAATCAAAAGTAAGTGAAATCACATCATATCTAAACTTTTGGAAACATCATAAGCATTTCTCAAAAATCTATGGCAAGAAAAAATCTATAGCAAGAAATGTGTACATTAAACAAATAGGAACAATTCAAAATCAATACCTTAAACCAAAAGCTTGAACAAATAATAAACAAAAACAAATAATTAACAAAAACAAAAGCTACCAGTAAAAAAGGGAAAACATTTCAAAGCAGAAATGTATGAAATAGAAAAATAATATAAAGAACAAAAACACAAGTTGGTTATTTGAAAACGTTGATTTAAAGAAACCACTAGCTAGATGGACTTTTTTTAAAAAAAGCAAGAGGCAGATTAAATTAAGAAATTAAATCGGTCATTGGTGACCATGCAATGGATCCGAGGGAACTAAAGAAGATCAGAACTGACTATCATGAAAATTCCTTTTTTATTATTTTGGTTGTGAGGAAAGTGGCACCAAAAATGAACGTGGTGAGCACAGCACAACCAAAGTCAAAGTGAGGGAGCACACGGGATATTGGCATTTCTAAAGTAATGTGTAAAAACAGATATGGGGAGGGGGGAGGCATGTATAACATTGAAGATACAAAAGGGAGTACTCTTCAGACATAACCAAACCCCTTCCATGATTGTTCCTGAGTCTGGAAGCATAAGACCATCATCGTCTCATGGAACCCAGTCAGGCGGCAAGGTATAGTTTACAAAACCATAGTCCACAACCTAAAGAAGGAAGTAGTGTCTGGGACCTTAAAAGCCTTTCGATAGCCATCTAGGACATAATTCTGAGCATCTACATGCCAGGTGAAAGCCAGTAAGAAGTTAACCTTAAGCTCAGAGAAGAAATATGTTTGCACAAGTCACAACCTCATCTACTCTTGAAACACAACAGTCAAATGGTGCCGGGTACTACTCTGGTTGTTATAATCAGGGTCACCATAGATGGTCCCAGATAGAATGGGAGAAGAATATGGAACAAAACTCAATGCGTATCCCAAAAATACAAGAAACAGACACCGTGGGACTGTAGAACAGAAGTCTTCCTGAGACTATTGCCCTGAGACACTTTAGATCAGGAAGCAGGCTTATTTCCTGAGATCAGCTTTTCATGAGGTGACATAGTAAAGAGGCACACCAATGGAATCGTGCTATCCATAAGATCGGTACTCTGTTTAGAAACCATATGCACGGGAACAAAAATCCAATCATTATGCTAAAGCCAAGAGGAGAAGATGGGGAGTGGGAAAACCAGAGTCCTGGAAAGGGAATATGCAGAAGGCAATTAGAGAGAACTTTGACACGCTGGGAAACATAAGGCGTGCGCCGGTGTAATTTGGTGGAGATGGTGTTGTGTAGCCAGGCTGGTAGCATAGTGGTGACTTGTTGGGCTGATAACCACAAGGGCAGGGGTTCAAAACCACCAGCAACTCCTTATGAGAAAGACGAGGCTCTCTACTCCTGTAAAGAGTACCACGCTAAGAAATGCACAGGGCCAGTGCTAGGTGGAGTGGTACGGTCACTATGAATTCAAAATGACTCAGTGGCAGTGATTTGGGGTTTCGGGATTTTGCACTGTGTAAACGTTCACCAAAAACTCAACAAAACTTCTTTATAAAAGAATTTGAGCCAACTTAAATTGAAAGGCTGCTCAGTTCAGTAGCATCTTTGTGATTCTTCTACTAGCCCGCAAGCTACCCGTCTTTCACTTCATCAGCGTCAGTTCTAGACTTCAAAAAAGAATTTATTGGTCGTGACAGGCAAAATGGAGCCTGCACTCCCACGTCTGGGAGTCAGGACATTTTGGTTATCTCATGAGCCACTTTGAAAATGGCCAGCATCCTATAGAAATGCTTTTTGATTGAGCATTGGGGAACTCAAGAGAGACCTGCCAAGACCCATCTTAAAAGTTCCTAAATTTGCCACAGAGGAAAATCTGAATTGCTAGAGCACATCTTCAATTTGCCAAATGGCACTAATAAAGAAAATGTAGACTATTTCATATACATGATTGACTTCTATTGCAATTAAGGTGAGCCACATTCCTCATTTGGGAACATGGTTGATGCACTTATTCGGTAATTATTCACTCAGGACATAATAAATGTAAGGGGCTAACTTATTTCAAGTAATGAATATCACCATTTTCTAGGGATATTGTTTGGTATGTGAGGAATATTTCTCATCTTTCTCACGGGGGGCCGGAAGCCCCATGACATTTTAGCTGTGAGGACTATTTCTCATATTATTTCCTGGGGTTTCAAGGCTCAGTAGACACGTCCAAAGGACAGTGAACATCTGGATCGTAGCCAGTGAGAAAACCCACAATGTCCACGCCTTCTATTGCAAGCATAGACACCACATTGCAGTCTCAAACTGACCCTCTTGGCACCAGGGACAGGTCAGTAACCACATTCAGACATTTTCTTACTTTCTGTGAAAATAAAACTCTAATAATTCATTGTCATTGTTAGTTGCCATTGAACTAGTGCCATTGAATGGTGAATCATGTACACTGAGACACAGCTCCATGGGGTTTCCGTAGGCAATCAGTCACATACACCCTTTCTGACAAAGTGCCTCTGGCAAAATATGACCCAGCGACCTTTCAAGGAGCAGCCAGACACATTATCCATTTGTCCCACGCAGTGATTCCATTCTTCTTGTCCTGCCCACTGTGATGCCTTGGTGATCCTGTGTCCAACAGAACAATTCATCGCCTGGCCTTACGCCATGTTCACAGCCATTGCTGTTTGAACACATAGTCACAACCACTACGTCAGTCCAGCACATTGGGGATCTTCCTCCTTTATACTGACTCTCTGCTTTTCCAAACACAGTATCATTCTTCAGGACTGGTCCCTACTGATAGCATGTCATGCTGAGACCATATTTTTTGGACCATGAGACATACTTGACCATAAGACACAATCCGTTTTTAGAGCAGGAAAACAAGAAAAAGTATTCTGAACCAAATAGTACCAGTATACTGAAATGCTCTGTGGGGGATGGACAGTTTGCGTTTTATGGTCCGAAAATATGGTAAATCTTGCCCTCCTCCATTCTAAGGAGCACTTCCCTAAAAGGTCTTCCCAGAAACATGTGTTGATTCTTTTGTCAGTCTGTGTCTTATTTTTATTTAATATCCCTCACCCACAACATAATACAAAGGAGTCTGTTCTCCTGTCTTCCTTATCAGAGTGCAGATTTTGCATGCATACAAGGCAATTTAAAATACCATAGTCTACTCAGGCCACCTTAATATTTCACGTGGCCTCTTGCCTTTTTAACAGGTGAAAGAAGTCATTTGCAGATCTGACCAGTGTGGATCATTGATTCCTTACTGCTGTTTCCATGGGTGTTGATTTTTTATCTATGTGAAATGAAACACTTGACAATTTTGATCTTTTCTCCGTTTATCATGATGTTGATTGATTTTTATTTTCTTTATTTTGAGGTACAATCTCTCTTTAAGGTTGTAGTCTCTGACCTGCAACCAAGAGACAGCTGTTAATAGCCATAATAATCCTCATTCCCAGTCCTCTTCTGAATATAGTTCAAAATTCTCAGTTTATGTTATCTTTAGCCAAAGTTTACTTACTTGCAACATTACAACTAAATGATATTACTTGATAATTTCTAGGTTTTGTCGGGTCATCTTTTTTTAGACCGGGCACAAATGTGTATCAATCTCTTTTAGCTGGTTGGTCAGGTACTAGCTTCCAAATTTCTTGATATAGATTTGCGAGCTCCTCCAGCATTATATCCATTCCTTGAAACATCTTAATTGGTATTCCATAAATTACTGAATTATTTTTCTCCATCTCTTTAGTGCAAATTGGATCTCTTCCTATAATAACTGTGCTTCTTGAGTATAGGCTCCTGACATAGCTGAGCATGGACCAGTTATTCTTAGTCCATTGACTGTGAATTCTTTACATTTGTTTTTAATACTTTACATTCATCTAAGTAGACTAGAGAAACAAATTCATAGACATTCATATGTCTATAAGAAAGAGCTTTATATAAAAGAGCAATTGTATATAGAGAACTATTTCAATCCAGTCCAGATCAAGTCCATAAGTTCAATAATAACTCATATGTCCAATACTAGTTCATAAATTCCTCTTTAGACTCACACAGCTGTGCAATAATGCCAAATGTGTAGGTCCCAGACCAGTGGGTGGAAAGTCCTGTACAACCAGTGGGTCTCCACGTGACTCCTTCAGCTCCAGGACTCTTGATGCATCAGGGCTCCATCAGGCTCGTGGATAGTAATGTCTCACCGAGAGTGAGTGTATCTGGCCTCCAGGGAGCTATTTATCTCCACAGTGCCTCCAAATGTGGTCATCAAGTTTCAACCTGGTTTGCACGCTAGACTCCACCCCTTCACAAGTTGACAAGCTATTATTCACAGGTTGACAAGAGATTATATAACTGTTGCAGCCCACCCCCTGTCAAATTAGACCCTTATACAAGACTTTAGACATACATAATTTTAACAAAACAATAATAAAAATGTATCTGCACCTAACAGGATAAGACTAAAATGTATGCAATTCAAAACTGCCACCCTCATGTAAGCATAATATTCTATAAGTGAACAACACAGTAGTCTATGTCTAACTGTTGCAGTTAAGTAACACCTATACCTTAATCCTATGAATATATTCCCCCATCTATGAAAGTTTATAATCCAGCCACTACATGCCTTTATCCTCCCAATTTTGAGTATATGATACTATACTGCCCACTTACATCAACCCAGTGCTCTGAGGAGACATCGTCTTTAATGTGAAGGATCTTCATTCCTTGTGAAGTCCACATCCATATGCAATGTAAAATTAGGACAAGCCATCCACCAAGTCAGCAGCAACATGCACCAGTACCCAGGCTCAAATGCCTTCTCTTGTCTGATCAGGTTATGGTCAACTCATTATGGGTTGACTCACTTAGCCTCACCAGAGTGCCCATTAGTCATCTTGGACCTTTAGACCATCAGCACTGTCACAAATTTTCAACAACCCTAGCCCCTTTGTGCTAGGTCATGAACTTCAGACCAGTTAAAATGCTCTCATCTTATCTAGTTCCTATGAACCAGGTGTGTGGGTGTGAGTGGCCACACTCATCCCATCTCACTATTGCTGTATTTCTCTTATTTCCTGTCAAGAAATGGATCCAGATGGTCACCTAGGAAGCATTTAAGCCTGCACAAAGTTTCCCATTAACATTCAGTCCTAGAGAGGGAAGTTTCTTCATGGTTCCAGATTGTTTTCAGGCTCTGGCACAAACCACTAGTGCAAAATTTAAAAAAAAAATACCCAAGAGTTCCTTTTTTTCTTTTCCTTCAATCTGTCAACAGCACCCAATACCAGTCTCTTCACTTATGAATGTCCTGAGCACTGGGTGGGGCTTATCCTTTCAGAGCCTAATTTTTAGGCATGTCCTAAATTCGTTTGAAGATCAAATTTTAATGGCTCAAGGTAAGGCTTACTGATTCTCTATTTTCTTACATCACAATAATCATTCCTCTCAATTATTGCATCAACAGTAATAAGCAAAAGAAATAAGTATAAATGAAGTAGAATCAGACACCAAATTCAATTCTTAAAACACTCAATTTCAATCCTTATTTAGCTTAGCTTATACCTTACCTAAACTATGCTATTGATGCAAAATATAGGATTAGGTTTCCAACTTCATTGAGTCAAGTCATGGCTTGGCCTTCTTGTCAGCCATTTTGATCTTCTGTCAGCCATTTTCACTAAGCAGTCTAGTCCCTGAGAAATTCAAGGGGTGATTTCTATCCCTGAGCTCAAAATAGATATTAGCAACACTCATTTTCTCCTTTTCAAACAAAAATAATCAAAGACTACAACCAAATAAAATAATCAAAAATGTAACTTCGCATATTCTTTCCAGAAATTAATTCAGTAAATTCCATGGCCATATCTGACTTCTGGCTAGTCAAAGGAGAAAAACTACCATGAGGCACAGGTCAGACAAGCATCCACTCTCCATATTTATGATTTTTTCACGAGTACCCTACTCCCATGGCACCATAATGCGTTAGTCCATAGACTAGAGATAGAAATTCATGGAAACACATATAAGTGTAAGAAAGCGTTTTGGAAAAAAAAAGAGTTTTATATAAATGAGCAATTGTATATTGAGAAACAGCCCAGCCCAGCCCAGTCCAGATCAAACTCATAAATCCAATATTAAGCCATATGTCAAATATTAGTTCATAAATTCCTCTTCATGTTTTGTTTCTCTGGTCTACCCAGATTAACACATGCTTCATTCACCTTTTGGTAATCCCATAGAATCCTTCAATATTTCATCTCAAGGCTTGAATTTTTCTTTCATTTCTTTATGTTTAACTAAGAATGAGTGTTCTTCCATTTGAGTTTTCTGAATTGAGGTCTTTGTACATTTCATTGCACTAGTTTACATTGATACATCAAGCTTCCTTTAAAGTTTCGGTTTAGCCTCACTATTACTTGTAGTTGCTCTGGCTACTTGCTGTTCAAGAGCAAATTTCAGTCTTCTCTGACATTCATTTTGATCTCTTTGATTTTCTTCATTCTTGATGTCATCCCACAATTCCTCTTGTCCTCAATTATTAAAGTTGAGCTGTATAAAATCTTTTCTTGAGGTGATCTTTTAATTAAGGTCAGATGCATTCAAAGTTGTACTTTGGTTCTTATAGATTTGTTTGGAATTTTCCTCAATGTGAACTTGAACTTACATTGGAGTTCTGTTCTCAGGCAGCCCCTGGCCTTGTTCTGACTGGTGACATTGAACTTCTCTATCATCACTTTGCACAAATATAATTGATTTGATTCCTGTGTGTTCCATTTACCAAGGCCCATAGGTAGAGCCACTTTTTTGTTGTTTAAAAGGGTTTTCCATTGAAGGACATTGGTCTTGCTTAAATCTGTGCCATGTGATCTCCAGCATCATTTCTTACCACCAACGCTACATTTTCCAACTGACAACGATTTCTCATTTCCAGCTTTTGCATTTCAATCACTAACCAATACATTTCAATGAATTTGGATGGCATAATCTATCAATTTCAGAAAGATGTTGGTTAAATCTTTAATTTCTTCATCTTTGACATCAGTGATGGGTGCATAAATTTGAATAATAGTCCTATTAACTGGTCTTTCTTGCAGATGTACAGCTATTATCCCATCACTGACAGTGTTTTACCTCCAAATAGATCTTGAATTGTTCTTTTTTATGCTGAATGTGGTGCTATTCCTCTTTGATACATCATTCCTGACATAGTGTGCCAGATGATTGTAAATAAATGGAACACCATGCCTGTACCAGTAGTGATTTCTGTGGATTGTAATTCTGAAAATTATCCTAATGGCATAGTCATATTTAGTATACAGGCTTCAGTAAAGCTTCCAAGAATAAAATAAGTTATAAAGAAGGACCTGACAGTCTACTCTTTTAAAAAAAAAAGACCAGCAAAAAACATAGAATAACAGTAGAACATTCTGTGCCAGAGTGTCAAAAGATGAGCCCCTGAGTTGGAAGGAACTCCCTATATGCCTGAAGGGAAGCTCCCTCTTCACAAGAGAGCTAGCTTTAGTGACATGCATGGAGCAAAGCTTCCAGGAGTTCAAAATGAGAAAAACTGCAAACATCCATTAGGAATTAGAACATGGAATGTAGGAAGAACGAATCTAGGAAAATTGGAAGTTATCAAATATGAAATATATGCTTGAAGTTGAAAATCAACTGGAAGCAGCCATTTTGAATCAGATAATTATGCTGTCTATTGTTTTAGGAATGACAAATTGAAAAGGAACACCATCACACACATTGTCAAAAAACATTGTCATGATCACTAGGAACTGGGATAACCTAGGTGGGGGGTTCCCATCCTTCCTAATGCCATAACCCTCATGTTGTGGTGACTCCCCAACCATTCAATTATTGTCATAGTTACTGCATAACTGTAATTTTGCTACTGCTATGAATTGGGTGGTCCCTGTGGCAGGGTGTTCAACACCCCCCACCCCACCCCCACCCCAGAGGGGTTGAGACCCACAGGCTGAGAACTGCTGACCTAGAGTCTTCTCTTTGCTCTCTTTAGGCCTGCTCTCAAATACCACCAGAAATCACACAAAATATTACCGTAAGCATCCTCTTCCTCTATCTTCTTAGGCAGACTGTCTCCATACATCTTAATACCCCTAATCTCAGGACTTTCCAGCAGAACCGTGCTGAAGAGTAGCCCCTCTCTACTTTCTTCAGGAAGGACCAAATGATGACTCTCCCATCTCAGGCCCATACAATGGATCCTCCTCATGTCACAAATGTGCATCAGCCCTTCATTGAATGTGTTCCCATCATTTGGTGCCTGGTCAGCCCTAACCCAGTACTTTTAGCAGCTGCCATTTCATTGCCACCTGGATTGTACCAGTCTTCCTTCTGGACCTACTACAAGGACAACTCACTAGGCTAAAAACAAACACCTCTTCTCCATCTTGGATCTTTAGCCCTATTGCCTCTTCCTTCCATTCCTCCTTTAGTCATAATTTGGGCTACACTTGGGTCTTTTATGAGAAGACTTTCAAAAGTTGTTGATGAAAACAATGTTCTTATCATTCCATCCATGTTTCCACCAGCATGTTGAAGAACCTTCATATAATTTTCTTCTTTATACCTCTTTTCTAACTTTTATGTTTCTCTCTAAACCAAAAATAAACATTCCTGCTTCTATCACATGGATTCTAACTCATTGTGACTGCAAGTGGTACAAATAAAAGCGGATCACCAGCCCTACCTACTACAGCTTTCCTAGGGAATCTGGAAAATCCAGCATTTAAGTTAGTAATCAGGTGTCAAATACAAACAGTGTGTGCCACTCACAGGCAAAAGAAAAACAAGCCACCCCAACCCCCCACTCTCAGGTGCTGTAAATGTTCAGATAGCTTCATCTTTTTCCCATGGAGCAGCTGGTAGTTTTGAATTTCCAACCTTGTGGTTAAAAAGTCCAGTGTTTACCCTACAGAATCACCTAGACAGACCTTTTAAAGTAAGCCTTTTGGTTTACCAAAGGGTAACTCGGCCCCCCCAAAATGGAATTTCTCTGGGCAGAGCCAGACCTTTCTTAGTATGCATTTTTCCTGTTAAGCAAGCAACTCACTCTGAGTTAGTGTACCCAGTGGAGTCACCCGGGAAGGTTACAGTGAAATTATTCATAAAAGCTGTATTGCTGGAACCTCATTTTTTTGTGTGTGATGACCAATTTAATAGAACAGTATGTGGCTGTGAAATTTTGTTTCCTGCTAAGGAAAAATGCTGCAGAAACTACTGTGATGTTGAACACAGCTTACAAGGATAGCACTAGGGGAAAAACTCAACGGTATGATAGGAGTGGTTTTATCATTTCAAAAAAGGTGAAGTGTCTATTAATAACAAACCTCATTGTGGATGTCCATCAATGTCCCAAATGAAATAAAATGTCAACTCATAGTGCATTTGTTCCACCAGGTCAGCCTGTTAATCAGCTTTCTATGTAGAGGTTCTGAAAATATTGTAAAATAGTGTGCCACAGTGAAGACCTGATTTGGAGTAGACACAGGGGACTGATTGTACCTACACAACAATGCACCTACTCATGCAGCCACTTCAGTGTGCCAGTTTGGGGCGAAAAACAGCTCCACGTACCTGTCTCACTTGACCTTGCTCCATGTGACTTCTTTTTGTCTCTGCTAATGCAGAGGGACATGAAAGGACATGGATTTTGAGAAAGTGGGAAAGATGAAGAAGAAGAAAAAACTAGAGGGATGCTTTCAGCCATCCAAACAGATGAGTTTCAAAACTATTTGTGAGAATGTCATAGATTTGGCAAATGTGTGACGTGTAATGGCGAGTACTTTGAATGCAATAAGGTTGATTTGTGAAAAAATTAAGATATGTAGCTTTGAAAAAAATTGAGGGGTACTCCCTCATATTTCCCACTTAGTTGAAAGAGTGATGCCCATTCAATGGCAAACCCAAAAGTCAACAGCATTTCACTTACATAATTCTCATCACTCTCAAACGTCTTTCCTTGGTAGCAAAAGCATGTTCAGTTTGGGCCTTGATAGCGAGAGCACATGCAGCAACACCACAGACTTGTGGGTTTTCATAAAATATTCAGGACATTCACTGCAACAGGCCTCCAGGACTGAGACTGAAAAAGCAACCAACACGCGCATGCGACACACACACACACACACACACACACACACACACACACACACTTCTTTCTATTTCAAGAGTGCTGAGTAATTCGAAATCTTTTCTTATGGTCCTAGGGATTTTGCTGGGAATTTTGTGAAGAAAATCTTCTGGCAGAGTTTACGTACTATGTACCAGCAAAATAATGCACATATTCCAGGATAATGCCTTTTCACACATTCACAGAGTTTTCTCTTCAGGAGTAAGGAGCAGATGAGGGGACAAATCTGCCACAGGGGGATTAGAGAGAAAGTGCTTGTTTTCCTTGTGGGCTAGTGTGGAGCCTGTGGACCTGCCCTGACCTGAAGCTCTGCATATTCTGTAAGTGCCTTGGGCCCAGCACCCTGGAGAGAAGGAACTGTTGTTTATGGCACTCTGGTGCCTGTGTGCTCAGCAGGCTCAAAGACAGGTTGCAGAGACGTGTCTCCCATGCCTCATTTGGAATTCCACCTGCACTCTGGACATGAGTGCCAGGGCCTTTTCCGTGGTGCATGGTGCTGGTTCTTTGCCTGCCTCCTCTGGGGAAGGCAGAGAATTGAGAAGACACTTTTGTGCTACAAAACAAGCTGTAGTTGTTCATGAAGGGGCAGCTGTCCCTAATGTCAGAGCCTGTATCTCTCAGTTCTGCACTGCACATGCTCAAGAGTGTACTTCACATTGTCAGTCATGACATCCTTCCCTGTAAATCCAGGATTACCAAAGCTGGTCGGAAGAGAGAGTTAGAGTCTTTTCTCCAGCCTTCCTGAGCTTATGTGAGAATTAAGCCTTACAAATCTTCTAAGAATTGATGAACATGATGATATTTTTTTTAAAAAGTCAGCATAAACCGTTAGATTCATAGCCTAACAATCTCAGTTGAAAATCCCTTATACTTCAGGAAAAAAAGAAAGAAAAACTTTGTTAGCCTTACCTTTCCTAAGACTGACTCCAGATATTCAAGCAGCTGAACACATCCAGGAAAATAAACCTTCGAGTTATTAAGCTCTATTTCTTTGTGGGAGGGAGGAAGAAATAGACATTAGTATTCTTGTATGGTAATACTTAATGAAGAAAAAGTGACATCCCACAGTTAATTTAGCTGTTCTCTCAAATATTTTTTCTGCTACCTGAATTACATGAACAGTTTATGTTAATAAGCTGATCCGCAAGTGTTTTCCTCCTTCTCATTGAGGGGCAAAGAGATCCAGCAGGTCAAGGTTTCCAATCTTTTTCTCTTGCATTAAAATGATCTGTCATTTCCATTGTGACTACACCCAACGTCAATTTTGGGGGTCTTGTTAAAGTGCCTCATAGAATAATTCCGTCCTGATGAGGACAGAATTCTCTCAAAGTGTAACGACTCCCCTTGCTGGTGTATGAGGGCAATGGCATTCCTCTTTGGAAGCTTCATTCATATTCTGAGTAGGTGCTTTTATTGTTTTGGATTTACTTGATGTCTTTGGGATTTGGGGGTGTTGTTGTTTTTGCGTTGGGTAATCCTCTATCTTTATGGTATTTTTTAAGCTTCATAGCAAATTGATGCTTCATCGGATGAAATGGAAATGTGAATTCTGCTGTCACACTTGGTAACAGGGTCAGCAAAATTGTAATGAACATGAGACTATTTTTCATGCTTTTGCTCTGAATCACCTAGTGGAGGTTATGCCTAAAAATGAGGAATTATTTCAAATGTTGTGAAACAATAACATTTTTAAAAGAAAATGGAATTTCTTCATTGTTGAATTATAGTAGAAACTATTTATGGCAAAATGTACAAATCTTCAGTATGCAGCCAATTCCTTGTGACAATGGCAGATAGCTGAATCATAGCAGCCCAACATAAATGTAAGTGGTCACACGCTAAATAATTCCATGGAAGTCCTTCCTGGTCAACTCTCATCAACCCAACCCCAGACAATCCGATGGTCACATCTATCACCCTCTCTTAACTTGACTAATTCTTGTTGCTCTTGCTGTTGGTGTCCCCCAGTGGGTCGCTGACGCACCACAACCCTTTGCATAACAGAGGGAACAGCTGCCCAATCCAACATGCCCAGGTCTGTGGATGAAGCCACTGAGCTTTTTGACGGCCTTGCAAGCTTAGTGAGTTCAGCCTGCAGCACTGCCTTGAATAACTCATTTGTGATCCATAAGATTTTCATCCTTGGTTATTATTCAAAATAGATCATCAATTCTTTCTTCATAAACTGCCTTAATCTGGGGGCTGCATTGCAGAGTGGAGGTTCCTGCTGGCGTGTGAGACGCCTGTGGTGTGGCTTCTAGCACCATAGCAACACATGACCACGGGATAAGAACCTGAATGGTGAGGACTGTTCATAGATTTCATACAAAAGGAATAAGTCAGAATGTATTCCGTGACAGTGTCCTTAATTTAAAAAAAAATTATTAACATTGTGAAAGGACTTTTTTAATCACAGAGGAATAGTCTACTTCATAACTATCCTACAGATTGTTTATCAAATATCAAATTTTGAGGGTTTTGGCCAATTTAGGACTATGACAAAGTAAGACTGTTTGGACCTTTCTTGTTGGAGTCTTTTCCACAAATATGGGTTTTCATTCATATTGGATGAATACCAAGTCGTCAAATCACTGGACTACAAGGAAACTGTGTGGTGAATTCCATAAACAGTGGCCACATGTTCTCTCTTTGGGCTGATAGCGCTTTCATGTGGGGTTGGGAAGTGGCAGTTCTCACAGTTTTAAATTACATATTCCTTAGGATTAATGAGATTGATCATAATTTTATATGTTTACTGGCCATTTGCATCTCTTGTTTGATCAAGTTTAAAAAATATATTTTAGTAAATTCAAGTTTTTGCTTAAATGTATATATATGTATTTTTATGCTTAATGTAGTTGTGCATAGGAGTTCCTCATATATTCCTAATGTAAGTGTTTTGTCAGACACATGTACTATAAATACTCTCCAAGTATGTAGCTTACTTTCTCAAAGGGCCTTTAGATGAACAGAAAACTTTAATCTTGATGAAGAACCACTAATTTGCTGTTCCTTATATGATTAACACTTCCATGTCCTGTCTTAAAAAAAAACAAACATACAAACTTTGTTTATTTCAAGATTGTAAAGCTGTTCTTTTACTTCAAAAACTGGTAATAACATCTTTCAAATTTTGGAATAGTAATAAGGACATTTGGCAGACAGATAAGAAAATATCTGGCTCACTAAAGCACAGAGCTGTCTCTGCACTTTGAATAAGCTTTCGATTACTGGTTCATTTCCAAGTGTCTCCTTGATGTATCCTCCCTTTTTTTCCTAGCAGCAGAGAGTTAGTGTGGGGTGTTTTGAACATTGTCAGGGTTGAATTGGTAAGAGAGCTGCAGTGTGAACTTTGAGTGTCCCTGGTAGATAATGTCTTTGGATCAGTGTTTATCTTACATGTGAATATTGCCTGGAAGCCCTATTCACTGTCCTTGAGCAGTGACTTCAATTCAAGGACACCGGATCAGTGTCCCTACTGTTCTTTACCCTTGCCTTTGCAGCAAGAGCTGATAATAAATGACTGAGCATGCCCAATACTACCATAGATTGCATGTGTGGATTAAATCATCACAAGTCATACTACCTCCAATACATATACAGCACATAGTGTTCTTAACTCCTTTGTCTACAGCAGAGAGACCTAGCCATGCCAGGAAACCTTCGCAAGTGAGAACTCCCTGGAACTTTGTCAGGATATGCTATTAGTGAAAAATAGTTTAGTCTCCCTTCTCTGTCAGGTTTCTGTTTTACATTCTTCTAGCTTTCTCGGGTTCCTCACCACCACCATCCTCTCTCTCTCTCTCTCCCTCTCCCTCCCTCTCTCTCTCTCTCTCTCTCTCTCTCTCTCTCAGTTTAGTATTTTATCAAACCATATGACTTGCTGGATGTTGAGTATGCAGTGGTGAACACATGAGCCAGGTCAGGCCAGCTCCTGAGTATGGCACAGATGAAACAGACGAAGTGATATCAATGAAAAGTACTGTTCCAGATTCTGTCCGATATTCTGCATTACAGGTGCTATGGTGTACAAGACCTTAAGGGGAAGATCGATTTGAGGGAAGTTGCCCAAGCAGATGGCACTTAGAGGTGACTCAGATGGTGAGAAGGAGCCTTCTTTGCAGAAAACCAACTCTCAAGCCAATGGCCGTCGAGCTGATTCCACCTCCTGATGAGGCCAGGAGTGTCTGTGAGGATCAGTCCTCCCTACTGTTCATCATCTATTTTTTTTTATTGTTTCTGCTGAAGCAGATCATCAGCTCTGTCTTAGCTGCCTATGGATGATGTCAGAAGGGTTAACCTTTTAGTTGTCAGTAAAGCATACGCCCACCTACTTGTGCAAAACACTACTTTTACTAGTGTTTACTCTAGTTCTTATCCCACTATCCCGACCCCAATTCTTCCTTACAATCCTGGCTATATCAGAGCATGTACACAGGTATAGATAGGAGCTGGAAACACAGGGAGTTCAGGACAGAGAAACCCCTCAGAACCAATAATGAGAGTAGCGGTGCTAGGAGGATAAGGGAAGATTGGGGCCATAAGAGGGAACCCATCACAATGATTGATATTTAACATATTTCACACACACATCCACTAGGGGGAGACAGCAGAAACGTGGGTGAAGGGAGACAGTGGTTGGTATAAGACATGAAAAATATATATATAAATTATTGAAGGTTCATGAGAGAAGGTGGGGGGGGGGGAGTGAAGAGATGATGCCAAGGGCTCAAGTCGAAAGAAAATGTTTTGAAAATGATGTTGGCAACATATGTACAGATGTGCTTGACACAATCAATATATGTATGGGTTGTGATAAGAGCTGCAAGAGCCCCCAATAAAAAGATAAAAAAGAAAAAGAAAGCAGAATCAGGGAATTCCACTAAAGAGGGTTTATAAGTGTCTAGGTGAATTGCCCGGAGTGGGAAAGGAAAGGAACACAGGAAAGTAAGAATTGTCACGGCATCTACCCTAGGAGGTCTGGGAGATCGTGGTTACACACTGAGCTGATAGGTGTGAGATGAAAAGTATGAAAGGACCAGGTGCTCTGAGGGAGAAAGATCAGACTTTCTATTGCATTGGAAGAGTTACAGCCTGGGAGACCCAGAGGGACAGGTCTCCCCTCTTTCCATGGCTGATCTGCATTCCAATCAACTCACTGGCAGTGGGTTTGGCTTGTTTTTGGAGCAGCATGTATCAGTATATTGGGGTTGCTGATTAATTTTTAGATATATCCCAGACCAACTAGATATTCCCTTACAGAGAGAAGGGTTATGGGAAGGAGAAAAGCCAGTCAGGGTGCAGTGTAGCAATGATGAAACATTCAACTTTCCTCTAGTTCTTTAATGCTTCCTCCCTCCCCCATTATCATGATCCTGATCCTACCTTACAGATCTGGCTAGACCACAGGATGTGCCCTGGTACAGAGAGGAACCAGAAACATAGGGGATCCAGGACAGATGATCCCTTTAGGACCAGTGGTGAGAGTGACAATATTGGGAGGGTGGAGGGAAAGTGGGGTAGAAAGGGGGAACTGATCACAAGAATCTACATATAACCTTCCCCCTCGGGGATAGAAAACAGCAAAGTGGGTGAAGGGAGACATTGAACAGTGTATATGACTAAATAATAATTTATAAATTATCAAGGGTTCATGAGGGAGGGAAGGAGGTAGGGAGGGGCAAAATGAGGAACTGAAACCAAGGACTTAAGTAGAAAGCAAATGTTTTGAGAATGATGAGGGCAACAAATATACAAATATGCTTGATACAATGAATGTAGATATGGATTGTGATAAGAGTTGTACGAGCCCCGAATGAAATGATATTTTAAAAAAATCAGTCCAGTCTTTTAGAAAATGGGGGCCATGAATTTGGAAATGTAAAAGTAAACCTGTTGATAATCATAGTTTTAAAAAATAATAATGGAGTAGTTTGGGGGCTCTTGCACAATAAGAACTGTATTTTTGTTGAGTTAACTATAGAAATATTAGTTTGAACAGATCTGTGATTCTTTAAAAGGTTTTCC
The DNA here is from genome assembly GCA_004026705.1 of Nesogale talazaci. Lineage (NCBI taxonomy): Eukaryota > Metazoa > Chordata > Mammalia > Afrosoricida > Tenrecidae > Nesogale > Nesogale talazaci. The sequence continues at coordinate 45,625 of PVJH01005933.1, read as the reverse complement.
ATTCAGTATATTAAATCATTTTCTTCCTTTCTTTTTTCTTTCATACCCCAGAGGCTAAATTTGGCTAGCTGATATCATGGTGGAATTGGAACATAGGAATATACAGCTAATTTCCTCATTTCACTTTTAAATTAGTTTTTTTTGTGTTAACTAAAATTGAAATGTTTCAATTGTGAATAATGCCAAGATGAGTGAATGGGCACAGTTCATTGACTCTAATAAACAGCACATGTTCATGTGCTGACTTGCGAACATGTGCATGGAGTGCTCCTGAATCTTATGATTTAATATTTTACTGCACTCATATTTTATGATCATGCTTACTGTAATCATGGCTCTTTAATTTTATGAACATGATCACCTTATTATTTTTTTGTTGTTGTTTCAACAGCCTGACCTAAAGATTGACATTATCAAGAATTTGTCAAGGCCATTCTTAAACAAAATAAATTGACAAACAATTTAAAACATTTAAATTGGCAAACTTTTTCTTCATGACTATTATTTGAAAGGCCCAAGAGATTAATTTGAAAGAATAAACATATCAACTTCAAAATGAAATCTTTCATCATCAGAATGAAATGTAAACAGTAAATTTAACCCCAAACATTGGTCACTTATATAGGCAATAGAAAAAGACAACTAGGAAAAACACTTCCTTTTTTATAATGAAGATCTCCTTTCTTGAATTAAATTAAAATTAATTATTAAAAGAGTACCTAGAAATATATTTTGTGTCATATATCCGGGACTTCAGGCTCCAATTAAGTTTTCTTATTTATGATTCCATTGTATCCAATTTTTGTTTGTTTATTTTTGCTAATTTTTTCATGGTCAACAAGTAAGCAAATCAAAATTGCATATTTAAATAAACTCCAAAATATATTAAACGGACAGGGTTTTTCCGCCCATCGATTCCAATGAAAAAAGGAACATTATCTTTGTTCTTAAAAGGGCTCTCCTTTTCCATTTCCACCCTGACTTTGCTCTCTAAGGCAAGAACCTTCCTTGGATAGCTATTTTTAGTCTTCTGGTTAAACTTCCTAGTAACGGCCACCTCTATCCCACTCAACTACCCCCCTCTGGCCATTCCAGAATGTCATAAAACGTTACACTTCTGCTCTTCCCTGGCTGAGAATGACTCTCAAATTGCAAAGCCTAACCCAGACTTTCTCAACTCCATGCCCTCTTATCCTCTCATCCTCTTGACCCAATGGAGTCTTTGAAGTCTGTTTGTGCAACACCAATACAGTCCTCTGTCCTGCTCTTGGGTGGTAGGTGTTCGTGATGTTTTCCCAATCATTTCAGACAACACTAGTCTCTCACTTATCACTCCTCAGGCTATATTAGCTGTTAAATGTAAAAGGCCTGAATCTTTAACTGTGTTTCCTCCCAAGGGAATGAAGGGACCATGTCAAGAACTTCTGTGGGGTCATTTCTTTGTTCTTCCCACTGGATGCTTAAAACCCACCACTTATTAACTAATTACTATTTAACTAATTACTATTCAGGCCATTTTTCTTTTCCCACATTAACCCTCCTCCTGTTACTTTGGGCTTGATCCTCACTCTCATTCCATCTCTTGGACATGATAAGTCCTTGGACTCTGGAAGCAAGTTCTGGGCCCATTGTATGGCATTTGCATTTCTTTGAACCTCTTTAGCCTTACTTAGGGAGCATGGTGGTGGCAAAGGTTAAGAGTTGGACTATTAGCTGCAGGATCAGAAGTTCAGAATTACCATCAGATCCTTCAGAGACAGATGGGGCTTTGGGCTCTAGGAACAAATTACAGTCTCAGCAACTCACGGGGGCAGTTCTACCCTGTCCCATGAGTCAGCATTGATTTCATGGCAATGCGTTTAGTTTGGGTTTTGAAGACTTGGTTATTCACAAGTGAAAAACGCTGTAGGTGAATTTAGCTTCAGCAGTTGGGGCCTATAGAATCTGTCCCAGTCAGTGAATTCCTGAGATAGATTTTCCACACTCCTCTGATAGATTTCCACAATTTAGGATGAATTCTCTTTTTTTGTTCTTTTTTTTTTTTTTTTTTAGTGAACCCTAAGGGGCTGCACCATTCCTGGAAACACTACAATACCAGGTTGATGCATGGAGTGGATGGCACAAGCTCCGATTCCATCTCCCTGCTCAAAAATATATTGATTAGTTTGTCTTAGGATAGAGGGCGTATCAGATATCAAACTGATAAGAACAGATATTACACTTGATCACTTGATCATAGCCAAAAAGCAGAGAAGCAATAACAGATAGATTCTTATACCTATGCTGATACCAGCTGAGACAGTAATGGGAGATAGCAATTCTTCTAAACCCACCAAAGGCAGGAACTAAATCTTATTTAATCTTAAAAGGAGCTCAGTTTGTTAGTATTGGTCAACTCCTTTCCAATACTTAGTGACCCTCTCTATGTACAAAAGAAGGAAAAACCACCCGGTCCCATGGCAGCCCCGGCTGTGTCAGGTTGGAGTCCACTGTTGTAGACTCGGTGTCAGTCCATCTTGTTGAAGGCCCTCCTCTTTTTCACATCCCCAATACATTACGGAGGATGAAGTCCTTTTCTAGATACTTGTCTCTCCTGAAAAATCCAAAGTACGTGCAACTAAAGTTTACTTCTGAGAATCATTCTGACAGCACATCTTCCGAGAGAAGTGGACAACCCATGGTTCAATATTCTTCACCAGCACCGTGAGAAATCCAAGGGCTAGAGGAATTTTGTTTCTTGTCAGTAACCTCTTATGGAATAAAGGTGGCATATGGATACAAAAATAGGAAGTTGGAACTTCAGACTTCACACTTCATCGGCCCCACTTGCCCACTTCCTTTGATCCTGATGGACATTAGAAACTCCACGTGAACATGTGTCTTGATTTTTCGTACAATGGTCTTGAGTTATGTGGCATACTTTCATGCACAATAACAATACAGGAAAACTGCGCAAGGAGACCAAGATTTTATTCTCTATGTGTCACAAAAATAATCATGGCAAAAAGAGGATAACTTAAATGAGAAGCAAAATTATTTATCATAATTGGCAACATCATCTGGAATAAAAGCTAAGGGTTGTACCTGATTGTGCTTCCAACAATTATCATTTTATGGTCTTAGATAAATTTACTTCCTATGTAAAGAAAAAAAAAACTACAAAGATACTATGTACCTCCAGAGAAATGGTAAAGGAAACTGATTACGAAGTATGATTTAATTATGTTCCACAAAAGAATCTAACAGCATGGAATGCTGTTTGGGAGTTTCTCTAAAAGTTAAGTGTAGAATTACCATATGACCCAGAAATTCCACTTCTAAGCATATACCCAAAAGAATTGAACACACGGTCTCCAACAGATCTTTGTTTATCCACAAATGTTCCTTGCAGCCCGTTCACAATCAAGCATGGCTGCCACCTAAACAGTGTCAGGCAAGACCAGTCCCCACAAACGACATACTCTTTGGTGAGGTGACAGGGTAGGGGAAAGACTGACGCAGGGGCTGCAACAATGGGCTGAAGACAGGAACACTCGTAAGGATGGCAGGGGATCTTGCAATGTTGAGTTCCCATGATGGGTCGGAACCCACTGAATGCTACCTAAAGACAACAGCAACCTCCATGCTCACCAGCAGATGACGAGCGCAGCGAATTGCAGGCTATGCCCACAGTAGCATCCTATGCAGCCGTACAGACCAATGAAGTCCTGATACCCGAATGCACTGGGAAACAGTTTGCTCAGGGAAAAAGCGAGATCGCCAAGGTCACATAGCATATGACTCCACTTACATGAAAGACCCATAGCAGCTACGTCCAGAGAGACATCAAGTAGATTAGGGATTTCCAGGGGTTGGGTGGAAGAGGGAATAGCAAGTGAATACTGAATGAGTCTGAAGATTTCGTCGGGAGAGATGAAAACTAGATAAGCATATGGTGACAGATTTTGTGAAGGCACTAAATGCCACTGTATTGTATACTCCGGCATGGGTAATTTTTTTTCTGTGAATTTCATCTTTAAAAAACCTCAGAATTTCACATTCTTAGAATCACCTATGGCATCTAACACATAATCTTGCACAGAAATCAGAAAAAAAAGAATAATATAAAGTGGGGAAAACAATAAAAGTATCACCTTGTTATGTTTGCTGGTTACTATAATTTCTGGCTTTCCCTCCTGGGCTTGAGGTGCTAAGTGCCTATTTCTTAAACAACCCACCATGAGTCGCGACTGATTTTATTCCACCAAAGGGAAAGGAAAGGCATAAAGAAGACAGAAGAATACTCTTTCACCATTCAAGAATGTGAATAATTTCAGAAGTTTTGTTTCAGGAGAGATGGTTTTCAAAGCCTTCCATAGTACTCTTGTCCCCAGAACCACAAAAATCATAAAAGCTTATTTGATTTAATTTTCTACTCCATTACTTCTCGTCCAAGTGAAGATGTACCCTCACAGATTGCATGCCACATGTCAAAAATGCATCCCTCTATTTTTTTCATTCCTCCTTTTTTTCTGTAATACTTTCATGCTAAGCTGAAGGGAAAAAATCATATCAAAGCCTAGCTCATACTCTGATGATGACTTGGCAACCCTCATTAGTCCTAAAGCTCGTGCTCTTAAAAAAAATGTTTTAGCTAATATATCCTGGTCAATAAATTCAAATTACCAGCACTCATTAAATAAGACTGAGGGTTGGTTAGGGAGTGAGCACACAAAGATGAAAATGCCTTGCCTCCTAAGAACTCATCCTTTGTTGGGTTCACAGAGGATCACAGTCACAAGGTGGTGGACTGGGCTGTCTGGTCACAGGTGGCCAGCTGTCAGGGGGTTGCTCATGCAGAACGTGAAGTGCTATTTGAGCTGGAGGGAAGATAGAACAATCTCTGGGAGCCTTTTCAACATTAGAGTCTTGAGATTCCCTGACCGATCCCATGAGTCACAGTGCTATGTATTCACAAGTGAACACGAAAATGTTCCCTCGAACCCCATGGGGCCTTGATAATGGATAACAAAATCCTACCCCAACATGTGGAGGTCTGTTAACATGGGCGAGAGTGTAGAGTGCAGGGAGGGCGAAAGAGGGGGAATCATACTGAAAGGCAACCTCTTGATTTCCAATTTGGATTTTCTGTGTATTTGACAAAGAAGAAAATGGAAAGGACTTACAAAAAAAAAGGAAGAATTTATTCCAGCCCAATGACTCAAGGCCAAAGAGCCATGGAAGTCTCAGCTCTATGTGCTGCAGGAAAGATACAATTAGAAAGTCCCGTGCTAAGAAGTCCTTTCTGGGAGCCCAGCAGGTACTGGGGGCTAAAGGAACAAAAGGGAACCCGAGCACGGCCAAGGACAGAAGTAGAGAAAAGTGAGAGCAGGCTGGGAAAAGATGGATGAAGGCCTGCTTCTTGATCTAGTGAGGGACTTGTGTGCATTTAATTTGCACTTTCTGAAATTACATGTGCTCCTTTGGAACTGCTCAAAACATGATGACCGTCTCTAGGCCAAGTTGTGGAGAATGACAGACTCTGAAGAGAATTACACTTAGGCTTTGTCATTTTTCATACAGTATGTCTAAGACAGGCAAATGGGGGGGTTAGGGGCCTACCACTTTTCACATTTATATCTGATGCATTGGTTATCTTACTTACAAGAGGTTCCTGCAGATGACTCCAATTTATGTCAGTTGAAGGCCCGTATTTTTTTAGTTTTCATGTTTCTTTTATTTGTTTATTGTATATTTTATTGTCTCTATAAACCCAGCAATGATTGAACAGTAAATCATCAAATAGAATAGGAATGTTTGATCAGTAAATCATAAAATATCTAAGAATGATAACACAGGCAGCTCCATGCGTAATTTCCAGTGCCACCAGCTCTCCTTATATAGGACCCTAAAAGTAACATTTAGATAAGCAAATATAAAACAGCAAACAGCTGCACACATCCTGTGATGGTTAGGGAGCATGTAAACCAGGCACTCCGGGGTCACGCAGGGGCAGAGCCAAATCTGTTGGGTTGTTGCCTGATGACACCAAGGAGAGAGGCAGGCTGAGAAGAGGCGAGTCCTCCATGGCCCTTCCCTTTTTCCAGGGCTGTATCTTGCATTTGGCTACTCGACCAAGCATATATCCATTAATAATCAGACATAGAATGTATGAGGTATGAATCTAGGGAAATTACAAGTCCCCAGAAAGGAGATGAAGTACATAAGGATCAACGCCCTAGGTACTGGAGCTGGAAGAGGCTGGTACTGACCTTTTAGAAGCAGGCAATCATATGGCTTTCTACACCGTGAATGAACAATTGAAAAGCAGTGATGTTGTGATCACTGTCAAAGAGAGCAATTAAAAATCTATCCTGAAATGCATCACTGTCAGTAGTAAGATGAAGAATAGTTAATGTAGTTATTACTCCAACTTATGCACCAACGACTGACTGATGCCAAAGAGGAAGAAGTTGAAAATTTTAACCAACTTGTATAGTCTGAACTTGATGAAGCATGCAATGCAGAGACATTAATAATCACTGGTGATTAGCATGAAAGAGTTGGGAACAGATCATATGACCTTGGTGATAGAAATGACAGCTGAGATGGATGTAAATAGCATTCTTGGCCACTTAAAACAGTGTCTTTCTACACATAGACCACACTGCATGGAATATACAGGAAGCAAGTAAACTACATCTGTGGCTAGAGATGAAAGAGAAACTTAATAAAATTCATCAGAACAAGGCCAGGAGCTATCTTCAGAACAGACCAAAAGTCATTCCTATGCAAGCTCAGGTTGAAGCTAAAGGAAAACTGAAAGTCCATCAGAGTCAGAGTAAAACCTTGAGTGTGCCTCTCCTGGATTTAAAGACCATCTGAACCATAGAGCTGACACATCCATCAATAATTGCACAGAGAAGCCTGCAAAAGACTTTCTTAAGGTAATAGGAATGAAAGATGTCACTTTGAAGACTAACGTGCGTCTGATCCAAGATGCATATGATAATTTCACTTGCCTAATGCATCTCATAAGCCAAACCTGGATAACGAATGTGGGAGGCTGAAGAGAAATGGATGCCTTTGAATTATGCTGCTAGTGAAAAGTATTCACTGCTCTTTAGGAACAAGGATGGCAAGACTTCATCTCAGATGTCTTGGATATTATTGAGAGAGACCAGTTCCTGGAAAAGAACACCAGGCTTTAGAATGTATCAGTGAAAATGCGGAAGATGCTCAACTCAATAAACTCTCACAATGGTGGCAACAATGGGATCCAGCCCAGCCATGATGAGGGCTGAGGATGCCTGGGCCAAGCAATGCCTCTTTCTGTGCTACCTGGTATTGCTGTAGAGTCTGAACTGACTGCAGAGTGCTTAACAACAGATCAGAGCAAGTCATCCATAGCTTGATATATAGTTGGAGCTTCCCACTAGCCTTAGCAGATGTTCTGGTGGCAACATAAATTAGATCTTGAACTGCTGGCCTGGAAACCACCAGCCACTCCACAGGAGAAAGCTAAGACTTACATCTCCTGTACAGAGTTACAGTCTTAGAACCACAAGGACCGGTCGACTAGAGGTTCACTAAGAGTCCGGTGCAATGAGTTGTTTTTTGTTTAACTGGCCTTAAAATAAAATGCAGGTTCCCATAACTAGTGTACCTTCACACCCCCTCCCCCTTTAGGTCTCGAAATTTCTCGTCCACCGGATGAATCAGTGAAGCACCTCTTCCTTTACCTCTCTTTCCTTTCACATGTCTTCGGGTCATTTCAAATTCGTCTGGTGGAAGAAGCGTTGGCTGTGCTTTAGGCCTGGTCTTACCCTGCTTGGTTTAGGGATGATCGATTGGCTTGACAAACTATAACAAGTGGGACTAAGGGAATATTAGATAACACAGATGAAATTTATAATCACAAGTCCACTGTATCACTCTCATAGTGAACACCGAAGGCTGTTGCACCCACTTGTTTGGGTGCTCTCGGCCTCACCTGAGCTCTCAGCAGGTGTCCTGCCCCACACGTCATCAGGTTTCTGCAGCGGATGTCCTTCCCGACTTCTGTGTGTCCACATTGACCTGGCAGATGTGGTGAAGTCTGAGACTTTTTTGGTCAATGGATATTACTTGTTTTCTGCTTTTTGACTGTTTGCATTCAAATGTCTTTTAGTTTTAAAGTGGCTACAAAGGGGACGTCACAGAATGAAGCAAAGTAACCAATATGGAAGTGAGACCTAAATTGGAGCCTCTACGTGTTCACTAAATGAGCTAAACCTAAAAAGATACATGCAGATAGCAAAAGGTAGCCAAACACGTATTCACTCATGTGTACATCTAGCTATAAATGATGGAATGCCAATTACATGCATGTGCATTTAATAAATTAAAATTTGCATATAACTAGTTTCCTTTTAATTAGCACAGTCTGCTAAGCCAAGTAAGTGCAGTCTCGTTATATGATTAAATCAAAGTGTTAATCAACTATTGAAGAGCAGTGGCTAATGGAGAATGTGAATCTGTGAAGGTTCTGTCATCTCTCACAGACAAAATCGGCCCCAGAGGAAGCAGAACTGTTCTTGCTCTTTGAGAAACCCAAGTTCACAGACACATTCCCCCTTCCTGATCCCTGCTACCTCTCTAACAGGAAATAGACATCTCATTGCAAAATTGGAGGAAATCATGAAACCCTAATAATTCAAAAAGAGATAACATAATGTCAACAATTTACATTTTGGAGTAAAAGACTAAAATCTGGGATTCTCTGCAGAGAAGACTTGTATAGCAGGGTGAGGATTCTACATGTTGGATTTGGAATTTGAAAAGGGAGTTTAATGGAAGAAATGTGAATGCCCAAATACAGAGACTCCCCCTAGCATGCACTCAGCCATGCACTCATTGGGAGTACTGAAAGTATTGTGCTCTCCTAATGACTTTCAGGACCTGTTTGATATCATCAGGACAAGGCCACCGACTTCGGACTCCTACACATTCTCCGTGCCCTGTTTACCAAATCAAAATTGCTTGTGACAACTAGCTTTCCTGTCTCTGACATGGTCCAGATCAGAGAGATGGGAGTATTCTGCACAGCTGAGCAGAAATCATTTCTAATGTTGCAGCAATCCTAGAAAGACTGAGACTCAATCACAGAAATCACTCCTGTCTATAATAAGCCCCAAGCCTTCAGCCACTGACTCAGTTCCAACTCAGAGAAAACCTAGAGGGAAGAGTCGAATTGCTTGATAGGGTTTTCAAGGCTGCATGTCTTTACAAAAACAGACTGCTGCCTCTTTCTCCCACAGATGAGCGGCTGGTTTTGAACTGCCAGCCTTGTGGTTGGCTGACTGCTGAATACTATACCCACTGCACATTCCAGGCTCCATTCCAACAGCAATAGGACACAGGCAAGGCGACGTTTCGTACAGAAAAGCAGGACTGCACATGAAAATAGGAAACAAGTTCTAGAAAAAAGTATTTCAGGCATATTGGCGACATACCTAAATTACTTATTGTGAATAAGCAACTACAGATCACGCTGTGTAGCTCAACTATACCTGCAATCAAGTAAGTGAAAAGCCAAATGGTAGAACAGACATATGTGTGTGGATATATATGTGTGTATGTGTGCATTACAATATATATTGTATGTATTTATTACATGTACATGCAAGAGGAAGGACCTCCCACAAAAAATGGAATTGCACTGGGTGAAGCAGAGCTTTCCTAGCGTGCATTTTTCCCACTAGGCAAGTGAGATTAGTTAAGACTTATTGTGCCAACCTGGCCTAGAAACATGTGGGATTTACTGAAAGGTGGAGAGAGAAATTCTGCCTCACCTTTCTATTTCTTGAGTCTCTTGCTCTCTGATAGTCCGACCAGGGTGCAGCTGCCTTAGCCAATTCTCTGCTTTAGCTGGCAAGGCTCCCTTCCAAAGAGACATTCCTGAGGAAAAGTCATATGGGCATATCCTGATGCAGCCCTGGGTGCTGGAGCAGTCACGTGGAGACTCTCACCATCGCTGAGGATGCTCACAAGCTCACAGGTTCGGCTTTCCTCCTGCAGTCAGGTCATCATATACGTTTTGTGAGATTGAGGAGGACGTTTTAGATCTATATTATGCATATGGGCTAATGTTGGACCTTGCTTGAGTAGCACTAAGTTGGAATGCTTTCTTAATGTACACTTACCCTTTATATAAAACTTTCTCATATATATATATATATATATATATGTATATATAAGTTTCTGTGAACTTGTTTCTCTAGTTTACCCAGACTAGCACAATAAGCATCAAGTAACTCGCTCTGAGTTAGTGCACCCAGTGGCGTTAACTGGGAAGGTTCTCTCTAATCACAGGGATTTTTTTTTTCCTAAAAGCAGTTTCAGTTGAACCTCTTTTTGTGTGATGGCAAATATCAGAGAACAGCATACAGTCATGAAATTGTGTTTCCTGCTTGGGAAATATGCCACAATAACTGTTGTGATGTTGAACACCACTTACAAAGACAGCACTATGGGAAAAACTCAAGTGTGCTAGTGGTTTTTCTCATTTCAAAAAAGGTAAAATGTCAATTGATGACAAAGAGGGATGTCACTGTGAACTAGGGCTTTGAGTTCTAAATGACCAGGAAAAAGAATGTCGAGTGGAAACATACCATGCTTTGAAAAAAATAGCTCTGAATTGGCCCAGACTTTCCCTCCCAAGTTCATTACTGGTGATGAGGTGTGGTACTGTTCTTACAACCCTAAAATTAAACATCAGTCAAGTCAGTGGAAGATGCCATCATCCCCTCACACACAAAAACTTGTCAAGTGAAATTAAAGATCAAGAGGATGCTCATTTGTTTGGGGGTTTTGTTTCAATATGTGAGGATGATCGTACATGTGAAGTTCTTTACACTAATACTGTATACGTTCATCAGGCTTTCTATTAGAGATTCTGAAAAGATTGAATAAGAATGTGTGACAACAAAGGCCCAATTTGTGGCAGATGGGGGACTGATTTTGCCACCATAACAATGAATCTTCTTGTGCAACCATCTCTGTGAACCAGTTTTTGACAAAGGAAAAAGGCATGTTTATCTTACCCCATGCACTTTACTCACCTGACCTGACTCCATATTACTTCTTTTTGTTTCTGCAAATAAAGATGGACATGAAAGGAGAGTTATTAGAGGCTATAGAATAGGTGGGTGGGGAAACCACAGAGGTGCTGTCAGCCATCCGAACAAATGAGTTCCAAAAATGTTTCCAAAAATGAAATCACAGATTTGACAGATGTATTAAGTATAAAGGAGAGTACTGTGGAGGTGATAAGGTTATTTTGTTAAAAAAAATTAAATACATAGCTTTGAAAAAATTCTGGATTTTTTGTACTCCCTACTATATATATATATATTTATATATGCAAAGAAACACATTTCAGCCATTCACAAGCCATGAATTGCTGGAGGGGTTCACAACAATGAAAATACTGATTTGCTGAAGTTCATTGGAATCCATTGATTTCTATGAACATAGCATGCCCACCTCATGCCTGGAGTGGACTCTTAGAGATGGCTGGGGAAATAATCATCAATGATTTTATTCTAGCCAAATGAATAAGTAAGGGTGGGTAAAGCCTTGAGCAACTAGCCTCTTTTTTCTTGGAGGCACTAGCTCCTTAAGGCTGGGCCTAGGTACTACTCTGAATACATCAAAGAGAGCTTCCAACTCCATGCAGATCCTGTCCCAACTGCTAACTGGTTATTTCCCTTTGAATTAGGAGGATGTTGGTGGTCGAAACAGGACCAGAATGATAGAGGTGTGGGTAGAAAGAATAAGTGAGGAAGACCAAAAATATTGGAAAATACATTAGAAATACAAGAATTAGACACAGCAGCTCTGATACAGGTGCCCAGGTGGCGCAGTACTTCAGTGCTCCACTGCTAACTCAAAAACCCACTGGCTTCCCCACAGGTGAAAGGTGCAACCACCTGCGCCTGGGGAGACCACAGCCTTGGAAATGCTTCAGCCTTGGGAACCCAAGCATTGGATATTCTATCCTCTGTCCTACTGGATCCCTGAGAGTTAGAATTAACTGGAAGGCAGTGGTTTGGTTTGGGGAGAGTGGGGGCCTCTGATCAGCTGTATTAGCACTATCAAGTAAGTTGGGGATTCCCCACCTCACTGCTGCTAATTGACAAACTCTTTGTTAAAACTCCCCAGTCATTCCCCAGGAGGAAGAGCAGGCTCTCTGCTCCTATGTGAAAACATACAGACCCAGAAACCCACTACTAATGTCACTGTGACTCAGATTTAACTCCCTGGCCGTGGGTTTGTTTGGGCTGGAATCAGCTCTAAGGAGGAATCCTGGTGGCACAGCGGGTTAGACTTTGACTGCCACCTGCGACGTTGGCCGTTCAAAACTCTCTGCCCCTATAAAGATGTGTTTCCAAATAGGAAACCCAATGGGCAGGTCTACTCTGTCTCATCAGGCTGCTATAAGTTGGACCCAATGTCAGTGGGGGCTACATTTGGTTTTTAAATCAACCTAAAGGAGCTTTAGCAACACTGCGGGATAAGTGTTTCATTGTTGCCCACACGGTCAGACGTTCAAGTCCCCCAGCTGCTCATCAGGACAAGGATGAGGCTGGCTGAACTTGTCAATATTTACCATCACCTAGATGGAGTCGTGAGTCAGGATGAAGATGGTGGCACCGGTGGGATTTTAATGCAGTTAAAGGAAGGCGAATGAATATAATATGCAAGAGACTTGAGGTTTTTTTTGTTTTGGGGGCATCACTGCCCCCTAGTGGTGGGAGTAGGAGGCCCGGCCTTGCTACTGGATTTGAACCTCCAACCCCATGAGCTGCAGTCCTACGCACAACCACTACGCCACCGGGGCTCAGCCCCTGAGGTCTTTTTCTAATATGATTCACTGCTGGCTAAAGAACACAACTTGCCTGCATCACTGACAGTGCCTCAAAGGTTGTGAGAGCACATCGTCACTACCTCCCAGCTGGCTCATGTCCCTAGAAGACAGTGGGGCGGGGTGGGGGGGGGGTGTTGTCTAGGAATGCCCTTCAGGAAATTTTCTTTTTTAAAAAATCATTTTATTGGGAACTCACACAGCTCTTATCACAATCCATCTATCCATCCATTGTGTCAAGCACATTTGTACATTTGTTGCCATCATCATTTTCAAAACATTTTCTATCTGTTTAAGCCCTTGGTATCAGCTTCTCACTTTCTCCCTCCCTCTCCCACCCTCCCTCATAAACCCTTGATAATTTATAAATTATCATTATTAGTATTCATTTTTTACTATGACAGATGTCTCCTTTCACCCACTTTTCTGATGTCCAGCCCCCTGAGAGGGATTATAGGTAGAGCATGTGATTGGTTCCCCTTTCTCTCCCCCACCTCCCCCTTACCCTCTTGGTATAGCTACTCTAATTATTGGTCCTGTGGGATTTATCTGTCCTGGATTCCCTGAGTTCCCAGCTCTTCACTGTACCCGTGTAGCTGCTCCAGTCTAGCTAGATTTGTAATGTAAAATTGGGGTCATGATAGTTGGGGCTGAGGGAGAATTAAAGAACTTGAGGAAAGTTGTGTTTCACCGGTGCTATATTGCACCCTGAATGACTCATCTCCTCCCCGTGACTCTTCTGTAAGGGGGTGGTCCAATTGCCTACAGATGGGCTTTGGGTCTCCACTCCACACTCCCTCTCATTCACAATAATATGATTGTTTATTCTGGGTCTTTTATGTCTGATACCTGATCCTATTCAACACCCCGTGATCACACAAGCTGGTGTGCTTCTTCTAGAGGAGTGTTGTTGCTTCTTTGTCCAATGGCTGCTTGTTTACCTTCAAGCCTTTAAGAGCAGAAGCTATATCTTTTATTAGCTGAGCATCATCAGCTTCCTTCACTACATTTGCTAATGCTCCAGTTTTGTCTTCAGCGATCCTGTTGGAAAGGTGAGCATCAAGGAATGCCAGGTTAATAGAACAAAATGTTTTTGCATTGATTAGAGGCCCAATAAATATATGCACATACAGCTATTTTCCTATCGTCATATATAAATAGGCTTACATATGTACATACCTGTATTTAGACTTCTATAAATGCCCTTTGCCTCCTAGTTCTTTTCTATTTTTCATTTCACTTTACCATTCCCCACTGTCATGTTCAGCTTTCATTTGGGTTTCAGTAATTCCTCTTGCTTACATTGCTCTGGATCAAGCCCTACCAGGCCTCCTACTCCCTTCTCACCATGTATTTTAGATTCATCGCCCCCTTGTCCCTCCTCAGGAGATTTTCATACAGCCCCTGGAAGGGTAACCCTCTCCCAACTGGAACCTGTGCCTTGGTATCATCACCAATGAAACAAAGATATGTTCAAGAATCTTTACCTACATAAAGGGATAAACAGAGAAAAGTGACAACATTTTCTGTTTGTACTTTTACAAATGCCTGGCATTTTGCACAGTAATCAGTTCAAACAAGTGAACTGGAGTTGTTGAATGGCTTGTCTAATATCTAGAAACACCTACTGTCTACAGGGAATAAAATACAGCACTGATTGGAAGTAAAAATATACTACAGTCTATTTAAAAGGTTATTGTGACTTTTTCAAAGTACTAAGATGTTTTTTGGGTTTTTTAAATCACATTTTAATTCTGACATATAAGTATGTACAATTATATGTGCATGTATATATTCCAATAGCTCCCAATTAAACATTTTTAGTGATATTAACTGCATTGTGAAACCCTAGCCCATATGCATTGCTAAATTTTCCATCACCATTAACAAATACTAAATACTTCCTAAGCATTAATTCCCCTACCCCTTCCCAACATCCCTCATAGCCTTCTAATAGGCATTGGCTTCTATGCGTTTCCCAATTCTATTTTATGAAAATGAGATCATTCAGTATTTGTCCTTTTGTGACAGAATGACTTTGCTCGCCTCAATTCTTTTTTTCATGGAAAAATTTCATTAGTTTTTTATTGGTTTTCTTGTCATATAATTCATTTATCATGCAATTTATTAGGTCAATCATATTAATAAGATTTGTGCAATCATCACCATAATCAATTTCAAAGCACTTTCTTCATTCTTGTCCTCTGTGTTAGCTCCCCTTTTTCCTTCAACCTCCCTTGCTGTGCCCCTCAGTAACTATTCATCCAGTTATTGTCTCTGTAGATTTACCTCTCCTGGATTTCATATCCAGAATATCCCACAGAACAGAAGCAAGAAAAAAGAACAAAAAGAAAAAGCACAAGAGAACAATCTCAATTAAAAAGGAAGAAGAAAATACTGAGTAATCACAGTCCCAAATAATTTATACCATAACACTATAATTGGAGAAAACAAGCTCTTAGAGGGGATGATGGTAGACATTTCAAATTTGTAATTAATTCCTAAAAAAGGATAGAATGTTTTGCTCTGGTGCCACACTGAAGAAGAAGAAGAAAAAAAGAAGAAAACAGTTTTTTTCTCTCTCATTAAAGTAAAGATGGTAAATTGGGTGTTTTGTTCCTGAGCTGGCCACATTTGTGGTAGGAAAGGGAAATGTTTAAACAAAATGATGGTGCAAAAAGAGATTTTGAAATCAGACCTTGTCACTAGGGGGCACTTAGGCCTATAAAATCGGCATTGCTAAAAGTGCTTCCTGAAATCAAACAAATACTGGAATGTGACTTTTCAAAAGAGAAAAATTCATAACTCTATAGAAATAAGATTTTTAGACTTCTCCGGGTGGACTTTTTTTAGGTGCCAAGTTGATTGAGAAATAGAACCCTTTAAAGTGGGTGCAAATTGAGCATCAAAAAAAAAAAAAAACCCCATCTTCTCTTCCCCTCTTTCACCACAGAGAACACAAATGTGTTGGTAAGAGGAAGAAAATAAATCAGAGACAACAAAAAGAACAGTGGGGCCAAAGCCTCTCTTGTTCAGGCTTTGCTAAGGCAAATGACTAGCTGCCCTGCCCCGTTTTTCGTCTCCCCTGCGAACGTTTGCCCTCTCGCTTGGCCTGCAGCTACGTGCTCTCGGCTTCATTTCACCTCGTCTCCCAGTTTTGATTTGCCTTGTCTTTCCTTGCTTTCCTTAGTTGTGAGGCTGCGTTTGATGTAAGGGTCGTCATTGCTGCTTGTGGGTACTTGGTTTTGTTGTTGTTTGCTTGTTCATTTCCCTTTCAGATACTCATCATTCTTATTTCCTTAAGATATTAATAAAATGCGTTTCCAGAATCTGCTCTTACCTAAACTGGATAAGATTACACAGTCTGTTATTTGAGACCAAGTGTCTCACACTGATCAGATACATAAATGAGGAGAAAAAAATCAGAGCCCAAAATCAAAATCAAAATGGCCCATACGACAGTCTCTTACAGGAAATAAGCACGCAGAAAACTTATGCCTGACAGTATGTGCAATACTAAAACCACCGACTGAAAAGTGAAGATTGTAATAGGTAATTGCATCTCTGTGTGATATACAGAAATAAAAAAAAAGATGGACTTTACCCTAACTCTTGTGGAAGTCAGGTTAAAAAAATAAATAAAACTCCCTCTTTTCTCTTGTTTTTTGACATAACAACAAATTACTGTTTTTCCTCTTAAACCACATAAAATCACAAACAACTACTTTAAAAAAATCATTAGGGGACAATCTGATATCTCAGCAGCATCATATAGGAAAAGGTGTGAGACCTTCAATTGCCCTACTCCTTAATCAATAGGGGAAAAACTCTCTATATTTCTATGGAAATTACCCTGCAGTTATAATTAAGAAAATAATTGCCAGCCCAATTTACCCAGTTCATGCCCATCGTTTCATTGTGTAAATTGAAACATAGAAAGCGTCACCCCCCGACCTAGTTTGTGCGTGTAGCATTAAGTTCCCAAGAGTGGTAGATGTAGGTCTTACCAATAATGGAATGGGAGTCTGGGCTTCAGAATCATGAATTTGTTTCCGTGTTCCCCTGACTCCCCATGTGGTCATGGGAAAGTCGACACATCATCCGTTTTGCTGGTAGGAAAATGATTAGTATAATTATTTTGCATATTACTCGAGAGCTTTGGTTTCAGGAACCACTCTTGGCACCCAAATTTGCACTCAACCTCTGAAAAAATAAATTTTTCTATTCACTCAAACAAAAAATAAATGATAGTCAGATTTTTGCAAAATTATTATTATAAAATTATTATAGAATACAGATTTTGTAAAACAAAAATTTTAAGGAATACAGATTTTGTATTTCACTTATTTAATGCCCAGTTAGTCAACTCACAAAATTGAGTTATGCTTTTTAAAAAAAAATTTTTTTTTGTTTTGTTTTTGTGGCATCACTGCCCTGATGGGAGTAGGAAACCCAGTCTTGATCCTGGAGAGCTGCTGCTGGATTTGAACCGTTACTTTATTTTTATTTAAAAGCAAAACAACCCCTGTTATTGTGTCAATTACAATTCACAACAACTCTGTCTAGGGTCTGAGGCTATGAATTGGTACCAAGCACAGAGCCTCCCCTTTCTCTTATGAAGGGTCTGGTGGGCTTCAACCACAGATCTCAAGGCTAGCAATCCCCCACTTAACTGACCATGCTACCTGGGTTCCTTGAGTCATAGTAGCTACAGCATTAATTTTCTTTCTTTCAGTTTTTTATTTTTACACCGAGTGAAGATTTTTGTCATTTGGCCGCTTCGCTCACCTAGCCTAACTTCCTATTTTATATAGTTATGCTAATCGTTCTTATCTTAGAACACTCAGCAGTTTGCAACCATCAGCAGCTCTGTGGGGGTAAGAATGGGCTTACTGCTCCCATGACCAGTCACAGTCTTGGAGACCCACAGAAGCCGCTATCAGTCAGCAGAGACTGCGGTAGTGACTTTGAAGAGGTTTTTGTTTTTTAGGTTTTGTTTAGGGGGTGGTTCTCAGAGTGGGGTGTAACACTCTTAGAGTGCATTAACGTATTCCATAGACTTCCATGCTTCTCGGAATGCCAAAATGTCCCATGACTGCAAACATGTGATAAGAGAGTTGGATCTAATACATGGATTTAAGAACCTCAGTACAGGCAATGACCACCAGCCTGACAATTTGTTATGTGGCAGTGATTTGCATGGTACTATGATTCTGGAAACTATGATTCAGCAGTTTTTCAAAAACCAACAAAGCTAGTTTTGTTGGGTAGATTTTATCGGAACTTCCAGACTAGGGTAGAAAGGGGAAAAAAAAAGACTGGTGATCTCTGCCCCCAGAAGTCCAGTTAACATCATATGGATTATAGCAATATTTTCCAGCATAGTACAAGAAATTGAGCTCCCCTGATGTTGGAAAACACTCAAAATACAGAAGTGGCTGCACTAGTCAATTAAACATGTGCGTGCTCATGATCATAAGCATGGTGAAGAGCCACGCAATGTTCCTTCTGTTCTTCTGAAGGTCACTCAGTCACAGAGTGACTCCCAACCGCAATCAAAGAGGACACAAAAGGCATGGATGATGGAATAGGCATTTGGAAAACTCCTCCAACAACAGCATGCAAGGTGGATTTCAAGTCTGAATTTCTGGAATAAAGGAAATAGAGCATTTTATTCCAGTGTCTTCTATGTAAGATGAAAGGAGAGAAGGGTTAGAAGGAGGAGTAAAAGGAAAAGAAGAAAATGTATTCTCTGGGTTGATTTCTGTAGTTTGTACACTGCAAGATGAGTGGCGGCTGAAAGCCCAGCTGCCTAATTCCCCATAAATGAAGGGGCACCTTTCTCTAACTTGTTCAACTACAGCACTTACCTATACTCTCTCAGCCTTGTCAGTAGAGAAACCACCTTGTAAAAAAGATGTTTCTGCAGAGAAGCAGCATTTTAAGAACCACACAGAATCTCTATATATGCTTGGTTAGAAATCCAGGGGGGTCAGCCACGATTACCTCGAGTAATGGAATTGATGGGATTGCTGCAATATGATTCTGTGTGTTGTTCATTCCAGTCCTCCTGCCGAGAACAACTATTTTGCCACTCATTCTGCCAAACATCTTGGAATAATATTAAAATTGCTTATTTCCCTACTGTGTACTGATTCTGCCCCATTCCTCACCTTATGGAAGAGAACACCACCCCTATCCCTACTCGTTGACATTTTACCCACAAAAACTCTCATTCTACGTCGAACCTAATATTAAAGATAGTCTAATTGGCCATTGAGATTATGATGTCTTTCTTTTCCCAGCCTTTCCACATCTGAATCTCGGCTCACTTTAACAGTCTGGATACCACAGCACTTGTAGGAAAGAAAAAAGTAGAATTTTGTACAAAACAAGTGTCCTCAGAGCCATCACATTAATGCTTCACCCAATAACATTCTTGGACTTGCCACAGCATCTCATATATAATTTTATTACAAAAGCAACACTAACAAGAAGAAGAAATTATGGCTGCAAGTGTCTGTAATCGGTGCTGGGCTACCACTCTGGGCTATTCTGATTTTTAAAAATCTGGACTTACTCAACTCTTTGCAACAAAAGGGTTCCCAGAGACAGTCATCCTGAGAAACCTTTAAAAGCTTAAACTAAAATTAGCTCCTAGGGTCACCTTTTAGCTAAAAAGCAGATTGATGCATACAAGAGAGACTATCACCCATGAGTACGGCAGACATTAAAAGAATCACCTTTACGAGGCCAAACAATCAACAATTACGTTACACAACAGCCAAAGTGAGAAGATAAGTGGGCAGGGAAACTAGATTAGTGGAAGCAAAACAATCAGAAGAAAAATAATGAGAATATTCACACATTATGAAAAATGTTGCAAATGTGATCGAAACATTGGTGTAGAAATTGGTGAATGAGAACTTACTTTGCTATGTAAACATTCACTGAAAACACATGAAATTATTTTTCAAAGCAGCAATCAGAATCAATGTATTTAATAATGATCTAGTTATTCAGCTAGCAAATGTTTTTGAATGCCTGTTTTGTTGCATGCAGTGTGGTGAACTCTGGGAAACAAAATAGAAAATGCATCTGTGGTCTAGTAGAGGGATACCGGTACATAAAGTTAGACCTTAAATAGGATTTGTGTGTATCAGAGTAAAACAACCTTTCACTTATTATGGTGAAGTTATGTATTGCATATGTCTATTCCACATTTCTAAATGTCTGTATTATCTATACCTAATACTTGTGGATGCTGTTAGGTGCTGCACATCACTTTTGACTGAGAGGGACCCTACGTGGCAGAGTAGAACCACCCCATCAGACTGTCTTGGTTGAGATCATTAGGGAAGCAAAGCACCAGGTCCTTCTTCTCCAGAGCCATAGAGTGGGTTCAAACCAATAACCTTTGGGTAGTTGTGTGCAGCCATTTGTGCCATGGGACTCCTTTGTGATATATATTGAAGAAGAATTTTCTGTTATGCTTCATGTGAAATTGAGTATCTACATTTAATATATGGGACATCTTTGATTACTAATGAACATTTTTCACTCAGCTTGTTTATAATTTTTTGCCCAATTTTATTAGGGTGCTGATTTTTAACTCTTGTGGATTTTAAAACTCAGTTGTTGACCCTTTATTTGTTAAATGTGTTATAAATCTCATTTTCCTATATTGTTATCTGCCTTTTACTAGGATTCAACTTAAAGATTTTAATTTTTATACAGTCAAGTATTTGTATTATTTTGTTTGTTTAATTCTTAGATGAATTCATAACAGCATTGACATGAATTAGAGAAGTAGTCCAAGAATAGTATGACAAGATTTTTTTAATGTAAACAATTTTATTTATCTAGCTATTGATCCAGCATATCCAATGCAGCCTGCTATATTTCTCCCTGTGGTAGTTACATAATCTGTTGTCAATTTGAGATGTAAGAGTGAAGGGGTAGTTTGGCCTGTTGGTTAGGTTGCAGCTTGAGGACCTCATTTGGAGACACTAAAGAGATAAATGGCTCATTCGAGGTGCTCATGCCCTGTGAGGCATGCCTGCTTAAAAGAAATGGGGTTACACTAGAGCCCTGGGAGCTGGAGGAGCCATGTGGAGACCCTGGCCAGTGCTGAGATGCTTCTTCCGCCACCGGATGGATACACAAGGCTTCCCACCCACTGGCCTGTGATCTTCATGCATTTGTTATCACTGCATGTGTTTTGTGAGTCTGAAGAAAAAATTATATATTGATATCAGACATATGGTTTAATATCGAAGTATGGACTTGATCTGGACTGGGATGGGATGTCTTCTCAATGTTCAATTGCACTTCTATATAAAACTCTTTATTATACCCAGATGAGTAACTATGAATTTGTTTCTCTACTCTACTCAGACTAGCACACTTGCCCTACAATTCTGTTATTCAGTCCCCTTACAGGGTTATGCAGTCAACTATTGCTCACTCCCTTCCCTTACCCTCAAGGAGCTGTTGCTCCCATTACTATTCTGATGAGTTTTTATATCTTGAATTTCATGCATCTTCATTATACAAATGAATATTCACAGGTCTAACTAGTTTAATGAAGCAAAAATGGGACCATAATAGTAAGGGTAATAAATTTTAAAGAATTTGAGTATAGTTACATGTTTCATCGATGCTATTCTGCACCCTGGATATATCTTCCAACCCATATGGCCTTTCTGTGAGGGACTGTTCAGTTGTCATAGAGAGGGGTTGTGGGTCTCCACTTTGTCTATACTCTTTCAAGTCAATCTCATTGCTTGGTTTTTGAACTTCTGGTACCTATTCCCATCAATATCTCATGATCACACAGGCTGGTGTGCTTCTTCCATGTGGGCTTTGTTGCTTCCCTGTTGGATGGGTTGTAATTAATAAGCCTTCCAGGCCTCAGAAGATAATCCTTTGATAGTCAAGCACCGTCCAATTTTTACACCACATTTGTTTATGGAGCCTTTTTGTCCTCAGTGATTATGGCAGCAGGATGAGCATCATGCCTTGCCACATTATTAGAACAAACTGTTGTTGTATTGTGGTAAGATTTAAGTCAAGACCCAAAGTTTATCTGCTTCCTTATTGTGTGTGAATGTGGATATGAATATATATATAGAGACTAATATACCTATCTCTATAGATTTATATATAGAAAGATATATTTCTAGATTTATATAGATATATATTTATTGATTTACCTATATGTGTATTTATGTCTATATATCTGATTATTGCATTCTAGTTCTTTCCTCTTTTCCTTTATTTCTTTCCTTCTGCCCCACTATTATGTTTACTTACCATCCACCTCTCAGTTATTCCTGTCGGATACATTTCAATTGATCAAGCATGACCAAGAATGCTGTCTATACCCTTCTCCATGCTGATTTTATATCCCTTGCTATTCCCCTCTCCCTTTAGTTATTGGCTCCTCGCTTCCCTTCCATGCCTGCTCCTCTCTCATGCCCCACCCCTCCCCAGAACCTTCGATCCTGTGTCTGCGTCCTTGGTATTATTTAACTGGCCTACCTTCTATAGATAGAGACCACAAGAGAAGAGAAGAGAGCATACAAGTAGCTCCAAGTCTAGCTGTTGTCCTACCACCCAGTGCCCTTCTCTGCAGGGAACAGTAAACAGCTCTGATTGCTTACAGGACCGGTTTATTAAGCCCACCGGCTTAAGAGGAGGATGTGGGAGAATTCCATTCTCTTGGACAGGAAACCTCCGTGAAACCCAACTGCAAAAGAAGGAGACCTTCAACAAGATGGACTGACACGGTGGCTAAAACAACAGGCTCAAACATAACAATTGTGAGGATGGCCAAGAACCAAGCAATGCTTTCTTTGTTATACCTGGGTTCACTGTAACCAGAATAGATGGGATGGCACCTAACAATGGCCTTGCCATTGGCCTGCAGTAAACACAGAGGTGCATAGAATCTTGTCTCTTGTACTAGATCTCTATAATATTGAGGGGGTGCCCCCCAAATCAGAATTTTCCCCTATGCTATAGTATTTAAAATTTTTAAATAAAATAACCTTACCACTCACAAAGTGCTCTCCATTACACTTAATACATTTGTCAGATCTGTTATTTCATTCTTGAAAACATTTTTTTAATCCATCTGTATAGCTGACAGCACCTCTTTCATTTTTTGTGTGTGTCAAATCGCTGTCCAGTCATGTCCCTTTTCATTCAGGGAAGCAAAAAGAAGTCTCATGGAGCGAGGTCAGGTTAGTAATATGCATGGAGCAACAAGGGCATGCTGCTTTTTGCCCAATACCGGCAAACTAAGCAGGCTGCATGAGCAGCTACATTTTATGGTGGCAAAACCAGTCCATCTGCCACAAATCAGATCATTTTTGCTGCATACTGTGACACTATCTTTTCAGAACCTCTAAATAGAAAGTTTGATTTACAGTCTGATCTGGAGGAACAAACTTCACATGCATTAGGAGTCAACATTTTCATCTGTTTGGGAAATTGGTGGATGTCCAGGACAAGAAAGTCACTCATACCCTTGAGATTTTTCCCTTGGCGCTGTCCTTGGAATCTGTGTTCAACATCCCAACAGTTTCTGCAGCATCTTCCTGAGCAGGAAACAAATTTCACAGCAGCACACTACTCTCTTAAATCAATCATCACACACACACACCACACACACAACAGGTTCAAACAAAACTGCTTTTGTGAAAAAAATCACTGTGATGAGAAAGAACTTTTCTTGGCACCATCACTTGATGCATTAACTCAGAGTGAGTTGCTTACTGCTCACCTAGCAGGAAAAAGACACACTATGAATGCTCTGCTCCACCCAGAGCAATTCCAGGTTTTATGGGGGTACCCCCTCAAATACCTCATGTACCTAGAGGTAGAACTACCGCATCTTATGGTAGTTTTCTTTGGTTTATTAAGAATACTACCCTGTTTTCCATAGTGGTTGTACCATTTTACAGTACCATCAGCCGTGGATCAGGGGCCATGCCCCATTTTGGCTTTGATTTTGTTTTCTTTTGTCAGTGCCATTTTAGCAGGGTATTTCTCTGTAGTTTCAATTTTAATCTAATTCATGATCTCAAGCATCTCTTTCTGTGATGTTCACTGTTTGAACATACTCTTTCGTAATATGTCTGTTTGTGCCCTGTGCCCATCTTAAAAGTTACTTGTCTTTTCAATGTTGAGTTCTTTTGTTTTTGTTTTTTTGTTTTTTTTTGTGGGCATCATTGCCCTTTGGTGGGATAAGGAGGCCCAGCCTTGCTCCTGGAGAGCTGCTGCTGGATTTGAACCACCAACCCAGTGGGCTGCAGTCCTGCACTTGACCACTATACCACCAGAGTTCAGCCGCAATGTTGAGTTTTTTTAAAGAAAATTTCCTCGAAGCCTTAGAGATTAAACCTTTAGGTCATCCCTGATAATTTTGTTTCAGTCTGTAGGTTTTCTTTTTACTCTTTTGATGAAGTTTGTTGGTGATCATAAGTATTTCATTTTTATGGGATCTCAGGTTTCCAAATTGTCTTCTGTTATTTTTGTTTTTATAGCTGTGTCTGATAATCTTTTTTTTAATCAGGGCTCACAATTTTGCCCTTTCATTTTCTTCCAATAATTGTCTGACTTTAGCTTTTACATCTGTGATCCATTTTGAACTGGTTTGTGTTTATTGTGTGAGGTATGAGATCTTGCTTTATTTTTCTGCATAGAGTTCAATTCTTTCAGTGTCATTGGTAAAAGGGATTGTTTCTACCTCATTAAATAGATTTTTGCCATTTTAGTAAACCAATTGTCCAGCCTTGCTGCTGCTGGATTTGAACCGCCAAGCCAGTGGGTTGCAGTCCCGCACTCAGCCACTACGCCACTGGGGCTCAGTCCAAGATGGATTTTTTTGTACTTACTTTTATTCCATCTGTCAGGGTGTCTATTATTGAGGCAGTAATGGGGCATTTTGCTCACTGTAACTGTGTAGTGTGCTTTCAGATGGGGGATGGAGCGACCCCTTACTCAGCTCATCAGAATTACTTTGACTTTAGGACCTCTTTGCTTTCCATGTAAAGTGAGGGGTTTGTTTTTCCATTTCAGTAAATTGTTAAAATTTCTATTGGGTTGGCATCCTGGCTAGAGATTTCATTGGACAGTAGTGCCCTTTGAACAGTATGAAATCTTCCAAACCGTGAGCATGGAATGTGTTTTCGTTTGTATCGGTATCTTTGACTGCCTTGAATAGTGTTCTGTAGTTTTCATCATACAGATTATTTTGCCTCCTTGGTTAGATTTATTCTTAGATATTTTATCTTTGGGAAACCGAGTCAATGAGGAACCTTAGTGACACAGTGATTATGCTAACTGCAAGGTCAGCAGTTAAAAACCACCAGCCCCCGCTCACAAAGTGGAGCCTTTCTACTTCCATAAAGAGTCAAAGTCCCGGAAACTCAGAGTCAATTCTACCCTGTCTTCTAGGAGCACAATAAGTCAGCATTGAGTCACTCATGATGACAGTGAATTTGGTTTCATCATATATATTTATCATAAATATTTAATATATAGTAAATGATATTGTTTTATTTGATTTGCTTTGGGGAGCTCTCCTTGGTAGCATAAAGGAACTCAACTGATTCTTGCATGTTGATTAGGAGGCCTGGTGGTGCAGTCGGGTAAGTGTTTGACTCTTGATCATGAAGGCAGTGCTTCAAAACCCACTCACCACTCTTCAAAAGAGGGACAAGTGAAGTTGATTGCTCCCATAAAGACTTATAAAGCCTCAGAAACCCTACACAGAGTCACTCTGAGAATCAGTTAAATGGCAGTGGGTTTGCTTTTACTTGTTTATTTACTTTTGTTTTTTTTATCTGTAATACCTAAACAACTACTAACTCTGTGATACTTTATAAAGTATAGTAGCTACAAACTCCCTGCTATGTTGGTAGATCTTATTGATCACATTGTAAGAAGTTAAAAACAAAGTATGACTTTCTGGAGATGTAAAAAGTAACAATATAATGAAATATTTTACTTTCTCTAACTTATAATGTTTGCTTTACAAAAACTTTTAAAATTTAGTTTTATTTGAATTTAAAATTAAATCTTATGTTTGATCTCAGACAGCATTTAATTACTTGTAGGAATATCTTTTATGAGTCCCAGTTAAGTCAATTTCAATGATGTGGGCTAAAAATCTAATATCATGCCTGGAACACAATTTTGTGAACATACTGTATCAGTAGTGGTATTTACTTTGGAAAATGAATTATTGTGTTATGGGCTAAATCCTGCCAAGATTGATTTTGAAAATCCAACGTACACTATTTTGGATAGTGTGGTTTAATATGAACTGAACTGCAAACTGTATTTTTTATTAAAAAAGTAATAAAGCAGATTTTCAAGAAATTACTATACTTGTATTTATTATCTCTTCGGTGGCTATGAACAACAAATTGATGACAATATCTGAAGTGTAAGCAAATGCTGTTTTGTATAAATGTGATCTAAGTATTTTCAAAGTTTGTTGCACAATCTCATTACTCTGATCATTACTGCTTTTCTTCTTACGTGAAAGCTAGTCTGTCCAATTTATTAATGAAGAACTGATTTCTGTTCTCCTGTGGCAGTCATATATTTGTGATGTCAATTTCATGATTGAGATGTAGGACTGGAATCAAGCCTGTTAATCTGAAGATAGCCAAGAAGTAGCTGATGAGCCTCTGTGTGGGCATGGCTTTCTCCTGAGAATTCTGGGAAGTCTCACCGGTATTTCACAACTGGAGAAGATAGACTTGACTCTCAGTCTCTGAGAGTCAGTCTCCAAGATGATTAACCACTGACAAGACAAGATGACAGCATCTGAGAAACTGGGGGAGCCAGAGGAGAAGCCACACAGCCTTACCCTGATGGAACCAGACCTCTGAAGCTGGAGAAGCCATGTGGAGAGCCCTGTCAGTACTGAGTTGCTTCTACCACCACTGCATGCTATTGATGGACTCTGAGCCCTGGAAACGAGGAGCCATGAGGAGACCCCTGCTAGCGCTGGGATGCTTCAACTGTATGTGCTGCATGAGTCAGAAGGAGATTTTATAGACTGGTATTGGGCATATGGGCTAACGTTGTACATATGACTTTGAACTGGACTGGGTTGGGATGCTTTCTCAATGTTCCATTCCTCTTGTTGATAAACCTTTCCCTTATATTCATATGTGTGTCTATGAATTTGTTTCTCTAGTCTAGTAGCTTCTCTTGTCTATTTTCTCCCAAGTGCAAAGTAGCACCAAGTCTTTCAAATGGAGTGAGAAACAGAATGACTTCCAGAAGCAGTGGGGAATGAGGAGTGGCCAGAAGCTCAGACTCACCCGCACTCCCTGCATTTGAGTCAATACAGACTCGCAGTGACCCACCCTGTTGGGCAGGTTAGGGCTGCCCCTCGGAGGTTCTGAGAGTGTAGCTGTTTGCAGGAATAGGCATCCTCACCTTTTTCCTGTAGAGCAGCTGGGATGCAAACTGCTGCCACTGCAGGTCACCGCCCAACGTGTAACCATTACATCACCAGCAGCTCGAACTAGCAAGAGGAGCAAAATCACCGGCGTCATAGCAATGCAACATATGGCTCTTTTGAGGAAATGACACCTCCTGTACATTCGTTGCCACATGATGGTCAACGATGTCCAACCTTTGATGGCAATTCTTTCCTACTGTGGTGTGAATGAAAAAGACTAAGACTTCCCCGTCTTTTCCGATTTCCTTTTACTCTGTTTTGCTTTATGTCCATCTTAAATTTTCTGTCTCCTCTTTGTCCATTGATTACTTACAAAATATAACTTTAGTATGTCTTATGGATGACCTT
Organism: Nesogale talazaci; assembly: GCA_004026705.1. Taxonomy (NCBI): domain Eukaryota; kingdom Metazoa; phylum Chordata; class Mammalia; order Afrosoricida; family Tenrecidae; genus Nesogale; species Nesogale talazaci. The sequence goes on along the minus strand of PVJH01005933.1, from coordinate 17,900 downwards.
GTGCCAGATCTTGAGGTTACAAAGACAAGAAATGTATTTTCCAAGAAAGAATGCCCCCCCCAAAAAAAAACCGAGATCAAACCCACTAGCATTAAATCTATTCTAATTTATGTTGTTGTTTGTGCCATGGAGTTGGTCTTGAGCCGTGGAATCCCATGTCTAGCATCTGCCGGGCCAGGCCCATTTACATAATTGCTTATCCATGTGAACCCCTGGTTGCAGTCACTGCATTGATCCATCTCAAGGATCTTTCTTTCTCTGTCCCTCTGCCTTATAAAGCACCATGTCTGTCTTCAGGGACTGTTTCTTCCTGACAACATGAACAAAGTACAGGAGACCAAGTCTCACCAATTTTCCCTCTTGGGAACCCTCTAGTGTACTTCCTCCGAAAGAGATTCCTTCTTTTGGCCCTCTGTCTCTGGTACTTTCGATATTGTTCATCAGCTCCATAATTCAAATGCATTCATGTTTTAATCTTCCTTATTCAATAGTCAACCGATAGCAACTCCAAATAGAGCTTCTGAGATTGTAAATCTTTCCAGCAACAGGCGGCCTCCTCTTTCTTCTGATGATTGACTAGAGGTTTTCAGCCGTCAATTGCAGCCCAGCACACAACCCACACCCTCAGGGCCACTTAAAGGGAAGGTAGATGGGTAAAGCAGTAAATGAGCCACCGCAACAAATAGAGGTAGCCACTGCTATGAAAGAGGTAGGAACAGGATACAATGGGAGCCCTGAGAGAAAGCTGGGTACATATGATGTGGAGAGCCAAAGAGTTCCATGCATCTCGTGTCCGGTATTGTGTCTGGAAAGATAAAGAGCCAATTTTCAGCCTAAATGTGTTGCTGTATCTTCAACAACAAGTGGCGATGCAAACTGCTGCTGATGGTGACACTGATAACAAAATTAAAAGGGTACGAAGTGTGCAGCAATTTCAAACACAATAGCACTTTGTGTGTTGTGGTTGTTCTTTAATAGTTCAGGGCTATGTTCTCTGGCACATGATTGTGGATTGTTTGGGAAATTTTAATGCCTAGAAACATTTATCCTGGTCCTCTGTAGTTCCCTGGACCAGAAAGGCCGATGGCACAGGCTTATATTAGGCCAGAACAATGATAGGGTGGCCTTCTTGCCATGGAATTTTTCGACAATATCCTGATTAACAATACGTTATTATTGTTGTAAGATACCATCGAGTTGGTTCTGACTTGTAGCAACTTTCTGTGCAGCAGAAGGGACACTGCCTAGTCCTATGCCATCCTTACACTTGTTTTTGAGCTGCCCATTGTAGGCACTGTGTCATCCATCTCGTTGAGCTCCTTCCCCTTGTCCACTGCCCCCCTACTTTACCAAGCATGAGGTGCTTCTCCAGGGATGTGGTGTTACCAAGGAGAAGTTATTTGCAGTTGGAAACTCATTTTTGAGTGGTATGGTTTGCCTAGAGTAAAAGAAGGACCCACCCAGCTAAAGAACATTCGTGGTGATGTTTTGTCTCTTCTAAAACTTTCAATGCAATTCTCCAGAAGGCTTGCTGGCCATCTGAACCAGTCTTTGTCTACAGCAATCACTAGCAGTGAGTGGATATTAATATTTATCCAGCCCAATTTCCAGATGAATCTCGGCGTACATTGTTAACTTCCTTGACTACTAAAGGAAAGAATTTCAAGTTCAAATTCAAGAGGAAACACCTTGGGAGAAAGGCCTGGCAACTTCACCGCAAAGCAACCACTGAAAATACGATGAAGATCAGTCTACTCTAACACAATGGGGGGACCTGGCCACTCAGTGCTGATTCAACTGGAACTTCTTTTTCATGTAGTTTCTTATTACCAAAGCTATTAAAAATTAAGAATTTGATAATTCTCTGACTTTCAGTTTCTTCTTGTTTTTTTTCTTTTTCTGTTCTTTCTTTTTTTTTTTTAGGCATCACTGCCCTGGTGGTGGGAGTAGGAGACCCAGCCTTTGCTCCTGTGAGTGGAAATTGAACCTCCATCCCAGTGGGCCGAAGTCCTGTGCACAACCACTACGCCACTGGGGCTCAGCCCTTTCAGTTTCTTCTTAAAAGAGAAATTTAAATCCCAACTAAAGTAAAGCAAAATTCAACCTAAAGTAATTAATGTGAGGACCTAAAAAAAGTCAATTGAATTTTTAAAAATCATTTCTCAGCCTTTTGGCTATGATCAACTGTAACAATTTAACAATTTTTTTAAGCACACCCCCCTCCCAATTTTATTTGATAATATGAGGGCAGAACAAGAACAAACTTTCTTCTCAGGTTCTTTGTTGTGTTGAGAACTTACATGGAATCCTCTTAAAATTTTTTATCCCAATTGAAAGTAATTCATAAAATTAGAAACAGATTTTGAAAACAGTTGCTTGTTCCGGATAGGTGTGAACTACCACACAGGAAGGGAATTTCCCTCTGGTTTCAAGGACAGACATTGTATTAGTTATCTATTGCTAAGCAACCATTAGGCCCAAGCTAAGCCCTTAAAAACAAATGACGCTTATTTCTTCACAGTTTCTGTAGATGAGGAATCCAGTCACAGCTGAGCTGCTTAGTTCAGACATGGGTTCTCCAAAGGCTACAGTCATCTCAATGCTTGTTCCTTCTGAACTCACGCAGATAGTTGTTAGCAAGCCTCGGGAGAGTTCTCAGACCCCAGCTTCATCACAAGGGCATCTCCACGGGCTGCTTCATAGAGCCACAGCCCGCTTCCACCAGGAGCAAGCGAGGAAAGAGAATGTGTGTGTAATGGAAGCCACAATCCTTTTCTAACTTAATACCATTTAGGCCAATGCTACAAATGCTTTCCTAACTGAAAGGTTGGCAGTTCAAGTCCACGTGATGGTATCAGAAAACCTAGACAATTGTCTTCCAGAAGGTCATGGGCAATGGACATCCATTAAAAGAATATCAACAAGTCTAGCTCACAAGAAAACAAAGGTCATCAATACCAGGAGCAGGGGTTTTTGAGGACTGTCCTAGACTGTTTACCATAAACTGTCAGAGAAAAGATATTGGTAGACAGAAGGAATCCCACACATGCCTGCCAACATACATGTACACACAGACATGGCACACATCTGACTGATTATAAGTGTCATGAATCCAGATAGTTTTAGTACACAAAATGAATGCAAGCAAGCACTAAAGAAAACGAAATAGCAATCATTCTATCTTTCTGTTTAGCTCCATGTGAAATGCCTCCTGAAGACTGGTTATTTTATACAAGTACTTCTCTTCTTCCTCTTAATTCAGCTTTGTTCCCTGCTAGCCTTCAAGAAAAAAGCAAACATCTTATTTTTGTCTCATCCAGAGATAACTCTAGCACTTATATTTTTATAATTTTAATTTTCAAAAGAACAGAGTTCAGGGCTGAGTCCCAGTGGCGTAGTGTTTGAATGAGGGACTGCGGCCCACTGGCTTGCAGCTCTCCAGGAGCAAGGTTGGGCCTCCCACTCCCACCAGAGGGCAGTGATGCCCCCCTCAAAGAAAGAACCGGGTTCACTTTAATTTCATCTTTCTCTTTTGATTTAATTTTTATTGTATTTTTCTGTTATTACTCATTTATCATATTTATTCCTCATTTATCTTTGTCTCACTTGCCAAGATAATTTTAAACTGTCTTTCTTTCAAGTGGCTTGGTAGCAATAGTTCTGGCTTCATAGGAGTCATGGCTTGAAGCTCAAAAGTGGGCTGAATTTCACAGAGCTCTTTGCTGTTCTTCCTGAGACAGCCACTGGCATGAGGATACTAAAGCGATTCTCTGCCTTCATTTCTGGGCATTGTAATTCTGACTTTTCTCAAGACAATAAAAACTAGAATTTGAATATTGTGCCTATGAGTATAATTTTATTAAGTAACTTTTCTAGGTATAATCCAGGTGCTAAAGGTTCAATCTAGTTGTGCAGTTAAGATAGTCTTTTCTCTTCAGTGCTTGATACCTGGCCTCTGTCTGACCCTCAGCCTCTTGGCCTGGCCTTTGTTCTGCTCTTGCATTGTGGTTGTTGTTGTAGTTGTTTTGCTGTTGTTAAGTGCTATCAAGTTGAATCCAATGCAGAGCAACTCAGTGGACAACAGAACCAAATGAAGCCCATCTTGGGCCATTCTCACCACGGCGTTTCTGTTTGCACCAATTGCTACAGCCACTCCATCAATCCATCTTGTCGGAAAAATGGTCCAGGCAGCAAATTATTTTTTATTACACAGCTAAAATATTCTGGAGGGAGACTTAGTAACTACTGGCATGCTCACCAGGATAAGTCGTGGATGACTGGTTGCGGAGCCTGGGAACTGAACTAGGCACAACTTAGGACAGCATGTTTATTCCAGGGTCTAACCTCCCACCGCTGCCTTTGTGCTGCCACCAGGAGCACTGTGAGGGGAGGAGGGTGGTGAGCATCATTCAAAATGGACAAAGTTCTTAATGAGTAGCTTGAATTTATGAAATGCGCTCAAACATCCAAACACACCATGTTAGGTATGTTTGCCTACAGGTTATAAAGAAATGAAAACTTCAACTAAGTAGAAGGGCACTCAGATGAATATTTAAAGAAACTTGGCTCATAGTGAAGTTATAAGGAAAATGACTAAATATGTTCCCTTTCAGCACAAACATGGTATTTTCATTCCTGGTTAGTTTTTTATTATTATTACCATACTTGTAATGGCTTAATACCACTAGATCCTGCTGTATATACTCCATGGTTTAAAATCAGAAAAGGGGTGTGTGTGTGTGTCTGTGTGTGTGTGTGTGTGTGTGTTAATCCTGGTAGACTAGAGTAACAAATTCAGGGAGACTCACATGTATATAAGAGAGAACTTTATATATAAGAATAATTGAATATTGAAAAAACATCTCAGTCCAGGTCACTTCAAGTTCATAAGTCTTAAGCCAAATGTAAAATTCCTCCTCAGACTCACAAATCACACGCAATGCTGCTGAAAGATCACAGTCCAGTGGGTGGAAAGTCTTGTGGATCCAGTGGCATTGTAAGCGTCTCAGTGCTGGCAGGGGTCTCCACATGTCTTGTACAGCTCAGGGCGGTAGCTTAGCTCCATGCATCCTCTTAGCAAGCATGCCTGGCAGGGACTGAACATGTATCCTGCCTTGACTGAGCTATTTCTCCCCTTCATGCCTCCAAATGAGGTAATCAAGCTCCAATTGATCGCTGGGCTAGACTCCACCCCTTCACTCTGAATCCTTAAATTGACATCAGATTAGGTAACTACCACAGCGGGTGTCAGAGTTGTATCCTCTCATCATACTTTTTCTATCTGTATGCCAAGCAAATTATCAGAAAAGCTGGCACATATGAAGAACTGGGCATCAAGATTGGAGGAAGGCTTATCAACCACCTAAGATGTGCAGATGTCACAGTCTTGCTTGCTGAAAGTGAGAAGGACTTGTTGATGAAGAGCGAGGATTGCAGCCTTCAGAAGAGATTCTAACTCAATGTCAAGAATATCAAAATCCACCTAACTGGACCAATGGCTAACATGATGAATGGAGAAAGGGTTGAAGCTGTCAAAGATTTTGTCTTCTTCCCCTCCCTGTCGATGCCTGAGACCTGATCACAACTGCTCCCAAATTAGATGTGATGAGGCCTGTTCTTCTTCTTGTCGCTAGCTTCTAATTTAAAGTTTCGGGCCAAAGAACCTGATGGACAAGATGTCACATTTCTGTGTCCCACGTGCAAGGAAGCTAGGCCAAGGGTGAGATGCCAGGATGTAGGCACTCTGTGGAATGGTGGAGAATCCCCAGTAAAAGGATGGTATGAGATCTGAGTAGGCAAATAAGTATAGTAATCATCGTCTCTCTCTTTCCTGAATCCTTTCATCATCATACAAACATCTTCCCTCCATCCTGAATTGATCTTGGCCTCTCTTGCTTCACAACTATGGCCCTGCCCTTTGTAGCAAAATTCTTCAAAAGATTTTTGTTGTATTCTTTTCATAAAGTCTCCTGATTCATTTCTGGTGCTGCTGTAAAAGAGTAGGGTCTTGTAACAACAGAAATGTATTGTGTCTCAAATCTGAAGCCACTAGTTAGACTTCATGGTGACAGCAGGGTTATGCTCTCTCTCTGAAGGTTGAGGGGGGGATTCTGTTTTTGTCTCAACTTCTGCTAGCCCCAGGTATTCTTTGTCAGGTAGAACATCTACACACATCTGTATTTCTTCTGTATCTCTGAATCTCTTCTTTGTTAGAAGGACACCCAGAAGATCCACCCTATTCTACTTCCAGGCTCAGATTTCCAACTGCCTATTTGATGTCCAGTGGTTTCATGGTTATGTATGGGGCTGCATTATTCCGCACAGTCAGCAGTTTGAAGCCATCAGTATATATTAAGCTAGAATTTGCTCTATGATGAAACTCTCATCATAATCAAAGTAGTGCATATATATTGCTTGTCCCAAAAACTTTATTTTGTTTCTGCTACTGTTATTGTCACTTACTTGGCATTTTCTAGAATTTTATAAAAATAGGGCCACTTAAATAAATGAAATAACTTCTTGATCTCCTTTTACATACCATTGTGATTTTGAGATTCAGCTGGATTATGGCCTGTTACCGTGGCTCATTCCTTTTTCACATTGCTTCCAAAAAAGGACTTCGCCTAATGCCTTGCATATGGCAACATGTAGTTATGACTTAGAGAATGGAAAAAAGCATCTGCATTTGAGCACCTGCAATGTTCTGTTCTGTACACCCATGGGGCACATGTGAATTGCTTTTACATATAAAACTCCTGGGAATCTGTTCCCTTCTAACTTGTCATAATGTTTGTCAAAGACTGGCTTCCCCCAGCCCAATATCAGTGTTACCTGGACACTTGTAGTAATCCCAACCTAGAAGCACCCAAGATCTACTGGATCAGACATTCCAAGAAATGTCTCCTCTCATAGACGCTGAAGATCATTCAGATGCTCCCTACATTGAAAACAAGCAAACAAACAAAAGTATTTACCTAAGGCCCAAGCTTGGCCCAGCCATACTCAGACAATAGAAGGGTCTCAACCTGCTCTGCTTTGTCAAACATGGTTGCTTATAAACGGGGTCTCTGCCTAGATCCATACTTCCATTCTTTGCCTGGATAACACCTGCTCCGGCATCAGCTGGCCCCTGTTGCTCACACACCCACACGCGCACAGGCATGGAGAAAGAGTATGTGTGTGATCTAAATTTAGTCCCTAAATTGCCTCACATGACATGTTGCTTTATAATGATGTGTCTGCCTTAGCTACCAGATTCTGAGTAACATGACAAAGGTACCATATTTAACTTAATTTTAAATTCCCGGAGTGTAATGGTTAGCAGGCTTTGGAAACATTTTTAGTACCTTGATACATACTTACAGAGTATCATTTGCAAAATAAATTATACAATTTTTAAGTAATGAAAGTACTTGAAGGAATCATAAGTATCAAAGGGTCACAGAGCCACGTGTCAGGAACATAGACGTCAAGGAAACATTGAGCGTTGTCAGTAGAGTTTGCACTAATGACACTAGGAGAGCTTCAACTACTCTGTACAAGCCCCTACAAGCATGTCAGCTCCCTGAGACAAGGTAGAATATCCCCAGAAGGGGTTGGTACAGTCCCAAATTCCCAATGAATTTGTGAGAAGTGAATTGATGAATGGACTGCTTGCATAACTCAAGGTTTACTTAGTGGCATACGCAGAATGCTGTTGTTGCTGCAAGAGACACGGATGGTTCTAGATCACCTGGGTTATAAGAGTATCCATGCATGTACTTTGGGGTACCCGCCAAGAGGCCAAAGGAAAATTAGACAAGTTGAGCTCAAAATTCTATCTCAGAATTTTGTAATGAGAAACACTATAAAAGAAATGATGGTGAAGACAGCATGCGTATGTGTTTTGTGTTTTATGGTTTCTTTCTCTAAATTCCATATGGGTGAAGCAAATAAAAAGTTGGTCACTGTAATATTTTTGGTGTTTCAAGACTCTGAATCAAGCCCAGGGTGGAGGCCGGCTTATAAAAAGCTTTGTGAGTCTTGTTTATCCTGTGTAGGAGTTTGTACTTTATCTTGAAGGCAGCTGTAAGCCTTTGAGTGATGGTAAGGAGGGAGAATAACAGAATAGATTTGCTTTTCTAAAGGTCACTCTGGCTGCTGTGTGGAAGATTGATTGGACAGTGGGGGGAGGGGGAGGCACTGTGTGGAGCACAGTTCCCGACAGGTCCTAAGTGATGGAGGGTGACTTAAGGAGAACCGGAACTTGGACCACTCCACGATGGAGCAAAAAGGGAGTGAATCCAACAGACGCTGGCAGTTGGATTCACCCATTCAAGGTGATGACAGAGATGGAAGACTTGTCAGAAACGATTAGCGTTGCCTTTCACTTTAATGGGAATAATTAAATTGTCAGTCCCCTGCTTCTACTGTATCTGCAAGGTTGTGTAATGGAAGTCTTTGTTAACTACAAAGCATTGCGCACATACAAAGTAGGATAATTACCCAGAGAAATCATACCTCCAAAGTGTATGTGCCAGAGGCAAGCACTGAGAGTTGGAAAATGAGTTCATGTTTATTGGTGATCAGCAGCCGTATTGCACACGTACGCCTGAACAATGAACTTACTGTTCATTCTCAAGTGCTCATTACAATGGAAATTAGTAGCATTTGATGATTGATGTTCCTCAGCCGAAGCGTGCCACTCAGCAAATGCTTGCCACTGCTCCATCAGACAGGAATTCACAGGCCGAAGCGTGCCAGGCACCAGTGGCTATTTTCTATGAATGGAACAAAGATGGCTACCACACTGGTAAGCACAGGCATCCCCTCATTCAGCCAGGGCTCAGTTCGATTTCAGTGTTAATGGAGATGAGCGTGGGAAGGACTTAGGATGGCTGTGCGTTTTGTGCTTTGGAGCCAACCTTGTGAAAAGAGCATATTGCTGCCTCTCGGTGATCCTTTAGTCTGTAGGGGATGTTTAACCACAAGTCCCTAGTTAAAGAAACATCTTTTGAACCGCAGATCTCTATTTGAAAAAGTATTTTGTAAAATGTAGTCTTCAACCAATTGGCATTTCCCAATCCCCTTCTGACTTTGGGAACCCTATGAAAAAGACAGGATTCTAACTCTGCCATGAGAGCTTGTTTAAAAAATGAGGAGCCTCGCATGGTCTTAGTTTTTGAAGAGGCTTCAAAATATCATCAGAAAAATGGATTTTAAAAATAATGGAATCTTTACATGAACCTTTTCAAGCTCCCGCATATTTCCTTCAACATCTTCAATGCTCCTCACCGAATCGGAAGTCCTCTCTATACAGATGATGGCTGATCAATCTTTCTCAAACCAAAAATGTCAAATGCAGTATTCTAAGAGGATCTCTCTCTCTCTCTCTCTCTCTCTCTCTCTCTCTCTCTCTCTCTCTCAAACATGTCCCTTCTGCACCATTGTTTAGAACATCAAATAGTCATATTTATTTTGAAGGCAATGGGTCCTGGTTGATAATTCAGTAGCCTCTTTCAAAGCATTTTGTTCATTTTCTGCCTTTGGTAAAAAATTCATTAATAAGTGTTGTAAATTTTAAAATCCTGCTTTCCCCCAAGAAAGAGTGTGGACTTTAGAAACAGATTTGGAACAGATAGGGCTACAAGCCTTAGGCAGCACAATCGTAATTGATTCTGCATGCAGAAATGGTAAGCCCAGGAGCGTTCAGAGGAAGGAGACCTGACATACAAAGCGGAGTCAAGGTAGTCTTTTCTCCAAGTTGATGGAGAAAAGAAAATTCAGTGCCATGGAACTTTCTGATTCAAGAATAGGCACCATAAAAAAAAAATCGAACACTATAAACATTACTTCTGCCATGATTTCCAAAGTCAAGAATTAACTACACTCAATTTGTAGTCCTAGTATATCTTTCTGGGACCCCAGGGACGCATATAGTTACATGCTAGGTTTCTAACCGTGAGATCATCAGTTCAAAGCCTGTCTCTCCAAAAGAGAAAGATGAGGCTTTCTACTCCTGTAAAGCGTTATAATCTCAGAAACCCACAAGGGCAGTTTGATCCTGTCCTATAGGGTTGACTCTGAGTCTCTCTCATAAAAGAACACACACCCCAAGAAGGCATTGATAGTGGGACTCTACCCCTAACTGCAAACAGACAAGTTGACATTAATTGGAACCATCCCAGTGGATTAAAGACAAGTTTAGAACACAACTTATAAGACAATTATTGCTCGTAGTGACCAAGAACATATTGGAGTCTCCTGCATCCAAGCAATGAAGAGCATAAATGTTAGTAAGATTTGCCTCTCCTTAGAAGTTCTCAGTCATATCTGAAAACAAGAAAAGGAAATATATAGCTGTATTGAGGCAACATGGACCTGTAGTACGTGGTCCAAAGGATGAGCACTGAAGCTTGACAGATGAAAGGGACTGCAGGGCCATGAAGGCATAGAGGAGGAAGAAGCACCTCTGGCCCTCGCCTGCTCTTGAAGGATGCAGAAAAACTGGAACCAATGAAACGGGAGAGAAATCCTTTCAAAGCAACTGGGTAATCGATGTCTCTGGGGAGCCATAAAACTATTCCCACTCTGCACCTAGAAGCATTGTAGGAGCACTCCTCCTCCTACAATCTTGATTTTTAAAATACAGAAAAATATATATTAAAGGAAGTTAAGTACATGGTTATTTGTGTAATCAACATGGAAACCAATAATAAAGGAGTTATCCCTGCATTACGAACATCTGACTTATGGATAATTTACATTTGCCCTCTAATATTATGCAAATTTGTCTTCACCTGGAAGCAATCGAGCCAGTCTCTACCTGATACAAGTCCTTTATCACAACCCCTTGCTGTATGTGGAGGCTTTACATCAATGGAAACATTGAACCTTTGCTGGGACTAACGTAAAGGTAGAATAGTATGCATACATTCAGACTTACAAATTTGAAGTGAAATCACTTGAAGACCAAATCTCATTCATGAACTGGTAGTGCCTGTGTTGGGTGAGCCTGATGATTTACAGATCAAGTGCTCAGCTGCTCACTTAAGGGTCTGAAATTAGAATTTCCCACTTGCTCCCCAAGAGAAAAGACATGGCCATCTTCTCTCTTAAAGAGTTGGGTCTGCAAACACTGTAGGGCAGCTCCACTATGTCACAGAGGGTCCCCATAGGGTCAGAATGTCACATAGATTCAGAAAGACCTCTAGAGCATACAACAATATATTTCACACAGCCAGTGGATTAAGAGGAGGTGATCATTTTTATGAAGGATCTATCTTAATTTGGCAATTCATTTGTTAATTTATTTCATAAATGTTTATTGTGCAAAGAGAATCTAGACTTAAATTGTCTCATGAATCCAGTCTCTGTCTACATAAAGTCAGCTGGATAGACCATTGCTGTCAAGTTGACTGCAGTGCATGACGGCCTCTGTATAGCAGGAAGGAAGTTGGCTTAGTGCTAAGCAATCCTTGCAATCACCAGCATGTACAAGTCTTTCAAGTCGCTATGATGCCAATTCATCTCACTTTGTAGGGCTCTCTTGACCCTATGGGCCCTACTCTTCCCCAAACAAGATGCCCTCCTCCAGCTGTTGATGCTCCTGATGACATATCAAAAGCAAGAGAGTTTATGTTCTACTTCATTTTCATTTTGGAATGTTCAGAAGTAGATGACCAAAACTTCTTCTTCGTCTGTCTTAGTGTGGAAACTTGGCTAAAGTCGATTCATCAAGGATGATCCTCTGCAAATGCCACTGGTCTTTGAAATACTAGTGGGATGAAACTCATAGTAAAATGGGGATATAGGTTGATTTTTACATAGAGAAGGGAGAAAGGCTACTATTAGAAGGTCGATGACAACCATGTAAATTCAATTAAATCAAGTCAGGGAGACAAGTCAATCTAATAATAGAAGATGGTACAGGGCCTGAGTTTTGAATGATAAGAGATAAGGAAGAAAATGGAAATATGGACTCTGAGCTGTCTGAAAGGAGAAAATACTTATGAAACTTTTTGTAGGCCAAAATGGTATAAAGCAACTATGCAATTGCCATTATTTTATATAAAGAGAAAGGTGTGTGCATTCACAGACTTAACAAGTCTACCAAATCACAAATATAGCACCTAATACCTAAAATAACAGCACTTCCATTTTATGCTTGCAAATGCCACTCTCACTGTTCAGCATGTAGGGTACACACTGCCTCTTTAAGAGCTCATTGCAAACAAAGACAGCACACTAGTTTTGATTTTTGCCTTCTTTCTGTAAATGTGGAAATACTCTTTGGATCACTTTCAGTTCCTAAAAACAGGTATTGCTATAAGTTTTGCATAAAAGAAAAGTGGTTTAATGTATCTGTATTAGTCCAGGTTGACTAGAGAAACAAATCCATAAGTAGGCATATGTTTATAAGAGGTTTATATACAAGAGCAATTGAACATTGAGGAAACATCCCAGCCCAGTCCAGTCTAAGGTCATAAGTCTGATAATAGCCCATATTTCTGATACAAATCTATAAAGTCCTCTTAAGACTCATGAAGCACATGCTATGACACCAGGACAATCAAAGCTGGTGGGTACAGAGTCTTTTGCATTCAGTGGTGGTAGAAGCATCTCTGCACTGGCAGCAACTTCTCTGTGGATTCTCAAGCATCTCAGCACTAGCAGGAGTCTCTACATGGCTTTTCCAGCTTCAGAGGCCTGGTTCCATCAGGGTACACCCATGAAGCTTCTCCTCTGGGATGTATCACAGGGCGTCAGCCTTGTGTTTTGACAGTAGAGCATCACCAAGGACTAAGTAGTGAATCTTTCATCTCCAAGAGGGAAATATGGGCAGATTTCCCAGAATCCTCAGGAGAAAGCCATGCCCACACAGAGGTCTAATTGGCTATCCCCAGATTGACAGGCTAGACTCCACCCCTATACTCTCAATCCTCAAATTGACACCAGATTAGGTGACTGCCACAAGAAAGTTCCAAAAATCAGAGGACCCCTATATAGAACATTGTTTATGTGGGGGAGAAGCAGCCTGGAACATCATGTAAACAGTTAATCACAATTCCATAAAACTAGCTCACTGTCATTGAGCCAACCCTGAAGGACAAGGTAGAACTGCCCCTGTGGTGTTCCAAGACTGTAACTCTGTATGAGAATAGAAAGACTCATGTTGGGGGTGTGGGGGGCTGGGAGAGGAGGGCTGAGGAGGAAAAAATAAGTGAAAATTCTAATAGTGGTTATCTGTGGGCGGTGGTGGTGTGGACGGTGTTTATTTGCCTCCTCCTTTTTATTCTTTCCCAAAGATTTGATTATGAACATGTGTTTCTTTTACAGTGAAAGCAAAATGCACAAGCTTTCAAAGGGAGAATAAAGTAGCAAAGAGTATGTTTTAGAGGGGAACTGCTTATAATCACACTCTCATGACAGAATATGGTTGGCCATTTCAAGAACGGAGTACATGGAGTAATATCCCAAAGCATAAAAGACTACTTATTTTCCCCAATCTTTCAAAAAGAAAAATTAACAGGAGCATTCAGACATAGACTATGTCACAGAGTTGACCCAGGGACTTCTTCCTGTCCACTTAACACCAGGACACTTCAAGGCAGCCTTTAACAGCATGCTCTGCGCTCAACTCTGTGCTAGGAGCCAAATGCCGTCACCATGGACTGAAGGCATTCAAGCTTAAGATGTGTGTAATGCTTTCAAATGTATGAGATGTTTCTGTAAACCTTTTATTTTTTAATCTCACCAGAGGCTTGTGAAGTAAGTGGGCAGATATTATTTTTCTCATTTTACAGTTGAAGAAATTGAGACTTAGATGAAGTTTCTTGCCTCCGGTTACAAGACTGGTATGTGTTGGAAGCAACACCTGAACCCAGAGTTCTTTCTTAATCTAGTGTTCGTCTCTTTGCGTCACAAACATCAAATAGTAGACACCGCTCTCTTCAGCTAACAAAAGCAGGCCAATGTTGGTGAGGGCAGAAACGGAGTAGTGTGCTATCTCTCTTTGTGGGCTCCAGTGCCTCAGAGAGTGCTAGCATGCAAAAGGTGCTCCGTGTGTTTTTCTTGAGGTAATAAAAAAATATTATTAATACTCTGATTAAATACCTAACAAACATGGCTGTTCAAAATAAATCATCTAAATAGATATTGCCATTGCCCTTAAGGAACTTACTCTGTAATAAGGATTTTATATATATATAGATGTGTATATATATATATATATATAGAGAGAGAGAGAGAGAGAGAGAGAGATCCCAAAAAAGCAACAACAGAAAAGGAGGAGTTCAAAAAAAATCTTAAGATAAAGATATCCTAATTAAATAAGGAAGAATCTTTTACCATTGTGTTCTGTTTTATCCCAAGAAAAATAAAATCAATTTCCCATTTTAAATATTACTTAACAGTCAAAAAAAAGTGCATGGCCAAAAAGAGACAGTACCATTGAGATCCATCCAGCAAAGCAGCCCTTACTTGTTATATACCTAAGAGTTTCCTTTCTCCTTTCTTTCCCAAGAACTCACGTCCCATTCACTGCTGAGCGTGAGTGAGTGTTTAAATGGCCCTGCCGAGCTCATAAATATTTTGTTGTTGCTTTATGTAAGAAGGTGGCACCTCATGCCCTCGTGATTCAGTTATATAAACCCTTTGAAGTATTTCCAGGGTCCTGTTGCATATTCTTCATCCTTAATGTCACCACAAGTCAACCTTTGGTTCATGGAATATTCTCAGTCTTTGGGGTATTGTACCCAGTCCCCACTTAACAACATGGTTAGATTCCAAATACCAGATCATTATGTGAAAAGCAGCATCATGCAAAAAATAGAGGATGAGAACATTAGATCACTAAATAGATAATGAGTACATCATGACATAACTGCCAAATTCCATGAAAACATACCATAACCTAGCAAAGTGGACATGACCTTCACCACCACAGCCAGCGTGGCTAATGCCTCCCACCTTGGCATTCCTTATGAGAGGTTAGTACCATTAAGGCATACCAGAGGCAGAAAATAGATCTTTTACTGTTGTCAGAAATGTAAAGTGTTAGATAATATGACAGCCACCCCCCCCAAAAAAAAGAGGAGGGTTCGTAAGTTATCCTTGCTCCAATGAAAGCAAATGGTTCCCTTAAGTCCCTCTCCAGTTCAATACTGCATGCGGTTTGACTGCTAGACTGTTTGACTGCTATGTGGTCTTGGTAAATGGCAGAGGCATACACACAGGAATGATTCTGTGGATGGATAAAGGAAGAAAATTAAATTTTATATCTGTATAGCCCTAAACCTTTCAAATTGTTTTCAATACTCATTATCGCAACAATGATTCCACCCCCATATGACTTTGGATGAGCATTACTGACTTGACTCTCTACATATGGGCTCAGTATTTTTAAATCCATATTACTTTTAAAAATGACCTTTGGAAATGATTTCCAATAACTGCTACCGACTTTAAGCTCAAGGCTTGGTGGAGAAAGGTCACTCTACATTTAGACGAAATGTGGATAGATTTGTACTCCCTGCAGCTGCAGCTCGCTTGAGGACTTGCTATTGTATTTGACCCAATCTTCTTTCTAACCCAGGCGTTTAGACAGCTTCCATCTAGGTTTTGTTTAAGCTTAAAAAAAAACTACTGAGAAAATTAACTGACTTTCTATGTCATCAAATGATTTTTAAGAGATCTATATTTGCCTTAGAAATTGAAGAAAATAGAATGGAGTCTACACATAGAACCTCTCCTGAGAAAAGATGTGACTCTTCCCATGAGATGTTCTTAGTCCATGCCACCCCTCCCACACTGAAAGAGTTTCAAGAGCACATTCTGAAGCACAGAAGACACCCTACCCCCAGGCCTCTCCCCCTCCCCTCTTTAAGAACCAATACTTTTAAAGAGAGGGTCAACAAAACTCTAGCCTAGGCATCTGGGAAAAACGCACCACCTGGTTGTGTGAGGGAGAATACAAGGGATTGGCTTTATTCTGGACTCGGGAGGGCGGGGGGGAGCAATCCAATCTGAATTGCTACCACAATGGTCATGTGCTGCCCAGATCTGCATGCAGCTTCCTATGCTCCCATTCCAAGAGTGTTTCTTACATTGTTTTCTCTCTGAATCCCATACACACCTGGCTTCTCCACACCTGCCAGCCTCTATAAGTGAATCAGAAGGCGCACTCTTCTTTGCCTTCTTCTTCTTTTTAATCATCTTATTGAGGGTTTTTACAGCTCTTTTAACAATCCATACATCCATTGTGTGAAGCACATTTGTACAAATGGTGTCATCATCCTTTTCAAAACGTTCTCTTTCTACTTGAGTCCTTACTACCAGCTCCTCATTTTCCCCTCCCTCCTCCTCTGTCCCTCCTTCATGAACCCTGGATAATTTATAAATTATCATTATTTTCATAGATTACATTGACTGCTTTCTCCCTTCAACCACCTTTCTGTTATTTGTTCCCTTTGGGGGGACAGTTTTATGTAGATAATTGTCATCAGTTCCCTCTTTTTCTCCCCACCTCCCCCCATTCTCATGGTCCTCCTACTCTCACTGTTGTTCCTTGGGGGGCCATTATCTGTTCTGCCTTCCTGTCTCAAGAGCTCTTCTCTATACCCATGTATATGCTCTGATCTAGCTGGATTTGTAAGCTAGAACTGGGGTCATGATATGTGGGTGGGTAGGGAGCATTAAAGAACCAGAAAAATGTTGTATGTTTCCTTGGTGCTATACTGCTTCCTGAGTGACTCTTCCCTTTCTTGTGACCCTTCTGTGAGGCTATGTCCAATTGTCTACAGATGGGTTTTGCTACTCTGCCCCCCTTCCCTTTGATTGTTCTGAGTCTCTGATGCTTGATGTCTGATCACATCCATACCTCATAATCACACAGACTGGTTCTTCCATGTGGGCTTTGCTGCTTCCCAGATAGATGACCTTTTGTTTATTCTCAAGTCTTTAAGATCCAAGCACTATATCTTTTGATAGCCAGGCACCATCAGCCTTCGCCACATTTGCTTATGCACCTGTTTTGACTTCAGCGATCATGTTGGGTCAGGAAGCATCACAGAATGCCAGGTTATGAGAACAAAGTATTCTTACATTGAGGGAGTACTTGAGTAGAGGGCCAATATCTGTCTGCTACCTTAATATTTAATGTCATAAAAGTACATAGGTATATGTCCCTATTGTTATATATAAATACATTTACATACATACATACATGCCTACATGTATACTTCTATAATTGTCTTTTTTTCTCCTAGCTTTTCCCTCTATTTTTTTTCCTTTCCTGTTGCCCCACTATCATGTTCAGCCTTCATTCACCTTACATTAATTCCTCTTGGCTACATTGCATTAGATCACTTGTTGTCTTGCCCTACAAGAATCCATCCATGGTGGAGAAGCACTTCCAGCTTAGGCCAATGACTGCCACCTCCCCAGGACTGAGTTCTAGGATGCTTACTGTCAGAGCCAGAGCAGGAACACATCCCTTGGTCACTGCCTACCTGGGTTCACATCCAAGTTTTGCAGTATACTAATTCTATACCTCAGGGCTACCTAACTTATCTTCTGTGCTTGATCATTGGCCTGAACTACAATTTCTGTTGTTCAGAGTCTTTCTATCAAATTTCTCAAGGAGAGAGCAGATGACTGGAATTTTATGTCACTCTAATATCAAAGTGGGTGCTTTAATGACTCAATCTGCCCAAAGAAGCCATCAGAGTGAAATGATTTCCAATGATAGTTGCCTTCAAGTCAATTTTATCTCATGGACATCCCATTGGCGCAGAGGAGAACCACTCTGCATAACTGTCAAGGATGTGATCTCTCGGAAGCAGATCATTCACCCGGCCTTGTTGCAGGGTGGATTTAACTGCCCAGGCTTTCAGGTGGTGGTCCAGCACCTAAAGGAGGCC